>JANHFM010000259.1:177934-192035 GCA_032468115.1 Grayia smithii | reverse complement strand
TGGGAATGGAGATTTTGCAGTATCCTTCCCCTGGAGTGGGGTGGGAATGGAGATTTTGCATTATCCTTCCCCTGCCATGCTCACCAACCCACACCCACCAAGCTATGCCACGCCCACCAAGCCACACCCACAGAACCGGTAGTAAAAAATTTAGATTTCACCACTGGTGGAAACTGACCCTAGCAGGTACTCTTAAATTACTCAGATCAGGTGGACATTCAGTAGTTTTCATTTATTTTGCTGCTAGACTTTATACAGTTTTATAATGATAACTATCTTTCTGGATTGGGTCCAAAGCTTCATTATAAGCAGTGCTGTGGCCTTAAAATCAGTTATCCTTTACTGGTAGAGTTGCCTTACCAAAGGTGTGGCTGCTGCATTCTGGACTAACTATACATGTTGAGTCCACTCCAAAGCATTGAGTCTGCTACAATTTTTCAACCATATGATGCCTTAGGTCAATCACCCAGCTGTCCTGGTCCAGGTAAGATCTTTATAGTAATGATCAAATCAGAAATTTTCAAATGCCCAGATGCTTATTTACAAATAGCAACTCTATTTTGGCTTTATTTCATCTGATCTTTTGCCCCATCTTGATTGATTCAGGCTTTCCAAGGCTTTTGGTCCAGAATTCTAGTGGTATCATCATCATATTACTTTTCTCCCAGTGGTGAAAGATTTCACAGAAATGTTAAGTACCAGAGAAAAAGACAATGTCCTGCAGGAACTCACACTGAATTAATCAGAATATCAGAGTTGGAAGGGACCTTGGAGATCTTCTAGTCCAACCCCTGTACAAGCAGATCCTATATTATTCCAGACAAGTGGCTGTGCAGTCTCTTCTTAAAAGCCTCCAGTAAGGATGCACCCACAACTTCTGAAGTGAAGAGATTTCTTAGGAATTTCCCAGAGAGTGCTGTAACCGTACTATATCGGAACCATTGGTGAAATTAAAATAGTAGCTGAGAACTAGAAAAAGAAGGATTCCAAGGAAGACTCAGGATATCTGTCTATAATGAGACCTAGTGGGGAGTTGAACTTCATAGCTGTACAAAGAGATCACATGCCAATGTGAACTGATCTAGTTTTCTTTGTAAGTAAACAATTTACTTTTTAAAATGTGTGTTTAATGCTTAAAGAAGACACTGAAATTTAGCCTGATCTAATATTTGCGTTTAGTGTGAGATGAAGTTCTTCATCCCTCAGCTGCCAACCAGATAATCAAGATTTAAGAACTGGGACACCATCATTACTGACTAGAGTGTCTTGCTCAGATAGGACAGAATCAGAGTAAAAATTATCTCCAACAGTTAGTCCAGCAAGTTACCAATACAGGTGAAACTCAAAAAATTAGAATATCATGCAAAAATTCATTTATTTCAGTAATGCAACTTAAAAAGTGAAACTAATATATGAGATAGACTCATTGCATGCAAAACGAGATAGTTCAAGCCTTGATTTGTCATAATTTTTCAAGTTTTACCTGTATACCTTGCAAATCCAAGCCTTTGATTTAATTAATTTAACCCAGGGTTGCTATGTTGGTTCTGTTTTAGTGCTAATAAAACTTTAAAATCTAAAATAGTGGTGGCTACTCTATTTGTCTTAAATATAACACCCAAATATAATATATTTATGTTTTTTAACATGGTGAATCCCTCCCTTCCCTACGGAAAATGAAAACATGGATGAAACTTCAAGAGAGAAATGAGACAGGACAGCTTTAAGAAGAAAACAGGAAATTGTAACCAGAATCCAGTTGAATTCTCAGCTGTGGCAGTGTGCCGAGAGGCTGCAAATAAGGCAGATGTGTTTGTTGTGCTTTTTTATGCTGTCTAGGCTTTCTTTTATAAAAGCAGGCATTCAGGATTTAATCTGCGGTGTTTTCTTTAGTTTGGCATTTTTTTTGTTACTTTGTTAAGAAAGTATATAGAATAGAGTTACTAAAGCAAGATGAAGAAATTACAGTCAATAAAAGATGAGGACCATTTTGATCATCAGGGTGCTGTGGAGCTATTGGTCTTTAATTTTTTGCTCATCCTCACGATCCTTACAATTTGGCTGTTTAAAAATCACAGATTCCGCTTTTTGCACGAAACAGGAGGGGCCATGGTTTACGGTGAGTGTTTTCACTGAAAAAGCTTAGCATTTAAACTTTTTGCACTGAATGCTTAATTGAACATTTCACCTCAGTGGTGAATAAAATTTCAAACAAAACAAAAGCATTAATTTAAACATTGCAAAACTCTTGAACAGTAGAATAAAGAAAAAATGCAATTTATCCATTCTGTTTCTGTCTCTTTCTGTTACTTTCTCTCTTTCTCTTCTAGTATGAAAAGTTAGAAGAAATCTTGTCAAGGAATCAAATGTCATGTGCACACTGCCAACAGAATTCTTTTTGCTGAGCATATTAACTTTCCAAACAAATTACTTACTGAGAGCACTAGTCTGGTTTCAAGAGATACGTTTTAATAGTATGATCAAGAGTATTGTGTGACATTTGTCTATCGTTATAACAGATGGTGCCAAAGCAAGTCTTTATTAAAAACAGGGTGAGTTTTCCGGGGTTCAGTTTCTGATGTAGTTTCAGAAACTACATCAGAAACCTGAACAGCTGTATTGTTCTTGCTAGCTTAAAAAAAAAAAAAGGTAGCGAACAATGAGGCTCTCCAGATAATTTTTACTCCTTCTGCCTTTTTGTAGCTTACTACTTTTTTTTTTAAATGCTGTGGGTTTCCTGTGTTTCATATGGAAACCATGCATAAGGATCTTCTTCAAACACCATAGCTAAGAAACACATGCTAAGTAATTATAAGGTGTTATGTGTCATAGTTCTTTTTAAAAATTGTGTGCTTATGTTCATTTCCCTCGTAATGAGAAAATGAAGTCTTTTGCAACCAGCAAGATCTCACTCACACAGTTAATCAGCCTTGCTATACCTATAGGGACAAAGAGCGTCTAATAGTCTTCAGTGTGTAAATTATAACTGCATTTCTATACTATAAATTCAGATCCCTATTAGGATCTGTTGAATGTGCTGGTTTTTAAAAACAATTGTTTGACTGTTACATCATCGAGATTTGCTTCTCAAAGCAGAGAAATAAGAATCATTTATGCATATTTTAATTCTGATTAATCCATGAAAAAAGACAATAAAATGCATGTATTGTGTATGTATCTATGTGTATGTGAGTAGATAGATACAAGCCATGCCTGCAAACTTTGAACCTTCAACTATAGCTGAATACAGCTCCTACTATGTTGCATCATTTGGCTAGTTCTATTAGAAGTTACAAAGATGTGCTCCATTCATTTAGGAGATGCACGTAAATTATTCACTAAGGTGAAGTGGTCCCATTTAAGGATATGAAACACCACAGCCTGTTAAAGATTTGCAAGGCTGCTTTGAAGCATTCCTGAGATCTTTTAACTGTGTTTAAATACCCCAAAGCTCCTCTACTGAGGAGCTGAAATGTAATGTTTTCTTGTGTGCAAAAATGGCTACAGCCACTTTATGGTTTCAAGGAACAGGCCTAGAAGAGGACTTTGGTCTTTAAATAAGCAACTAAGCAAAAGTGAGCCTAAGAGCACAAATTTGAGAAGAACCAAGAGAGCAAATATAGGCACTATGCTGCTCTTTTTGGCACTGTCTTTCGTACTACATTTTGAAGAAATTCTGTAGAATAGGCCAAACAAACAATTGAGGTATGTTCAGCTGAATACACTCAGACTTTCCCTTCAAACTCCGGTAATGTATCAATAGTGAGGGCTGATTTCACAACAATGAAATGTGAAGCTCCAAAATCTATAAATCCTTCTTCCCCAAGTTAGCATTTACCACATCTTAGGTTTTCCAATCAGCTTGAAGAATTGTACTGTATTACAGTTTGAATATTTTTCCTTCTTCCTTTTGTATAAGTCATTTCAGTTTGGTGATATATAATATAGATTTCAACATTCATCATTCCTCTAAGCTCTCAAAATTTGTTGCCTGGCGCTAATATATATAGGTAATCTTCAGTTAGCAACTGCTCTGGACAGTGACCATTCACAGTTATGATAGTAATAAAAAAGTAACCAACACCCACATTTACCACCTTTATAGCACTATGCATGTTTGTTATTGTCAGTTAGGCAGCTACAGAAAAGGTTGTTGTATATAAAATTGTAAGCACAATCATGTGATTTTTCACTTAGCGACTGCTTCATATAAAGACAAAATAGCCAGCCTCAACTGGGAACACTAAATGAGTACTATATGTAATGTTATATATAGGTAGTCTTTGACTTACAACAGTTCATTTAGGGACTATTCAAAGTTACAACGGCACTGAAAAAAATGTGACTTGTGATCATTTTGCACATGACCGTTGCAGCATCCCCATGATCATGTGATCAAAATTCAGAAGTTTGGCAACTGACTGACTGTTGCAGTCTCCTTTTGCAAACTTCTGATGAGCAAAGTCAATGGAGAAGCCAGATTCACTTAACAGCCTGTTGCTAATTTAACAACTGCAATGATTTAATGATTCAAGATGGCAAGAAATGTCATAAAATGAAGCAAAACTCACTTAACAAATATCTGACTTAGTAGAAATTTAGGGCTCAGTTGTGGTCGTAAGTCAAGGACTACCTATATTTTGACAAAATGCATTATGTGCATTCAGGTATTTTGGTAACTAAACTGATTAAGCATGACATAAGAACCAGATGAATTGACTTGATCCAGAAATCATAATTGCAGTGTACCAAACTTCATAACAATCAAAAAGGCGGCACTGAAACGTGAAGGGAAAGGTTAGGTCAGAGTTTGCAAGCATCCATGCTATTCCAAGGGCCAAAACCTTTGGGGACAGGATCACATCTGGCACTTTGAAAGTTCTCAGTGGGTACACCCACAAAATGGCTGTTAATCAGTCACAAGCCAGTCATGTATCAAAATCAAATTAGCTCCACTGGTGCTCAGAACTCAGAGGCATTCATGCAAACAAAAATATGTTTTTAATTCAAACACAGTTTAGCAAAAAGTCTGACAGCGTCAAAGGTGTCAGGGAATACAAAAGTGGTTAAAGAAATAACGTTGCCTCTATGTACAACAGTATGTGACTAAGGTCAGGCACCTTGCTAAATCATTGTTCATTTAAATCTTAATGGGCATGTAATAAGCCTAACTGTCTGTAATAACAAACTTGTGCATGATGCTACAAAGGTCATAAATAAGGATGTTGATTGGAAAGTTACTTCTTTATCACCATCATAATTATGAACTGTCACTGTTCAAGCCAGTTGCTAACTGGGGACTACCTGTATATATTAGTTCAAGGTGGCAACACTTCCACAAGTTTGAGGGATGTGTTTGATATTACCAAGAGGGTGTTGATATAACAGGAAGTGTCAGAATTGATACCTAATTTATGTACTTTGTAAGTTTTTCTTAGATTTAAAAGTTGGGAACGCTTTTGTTTGTACATTGCAAAATCATTCAAAACCTGGAAATGATGCACTGAAATTTCAGTGGCAAAATGTTTGAATATTTCCATAAAATTAAGGGATTATTAAGGACAGAAATTGAAACAGTTGCCTCAGAGAAGCCTTCCACTTCCATCTGCATCCTGACTTTAAAGACAAAAAACACCCCGCTGAATATTTTGTCACATAATTTCAAGAGTCCTCCACTAATGAATTACCACCATGAAACTGAAATGTAATCATGATGTAAGACACTTAGGAATATATTCATATTGGAGTACTTTATGAACTCTGTTAATGAATTTAGTGCAAATAAATTCATTAAGAGTTGATATTAAATAATTGTTTGCCATTCACATTAGTTATTTCACAATTATCCTTCTTGAATCATCTTTTAACAAAGGGTTATTTTTTATAAAGTACGGTATATCCTTTTTATTTCTTGTACCTTGCTTTTAAAAAATAAATGTTTTACAAAGAAATATAGAAAAACTATATTTAGGCCTGAACATTTTCCTATTTCTTTCCAAATAACACAATATCGAGTTACTGACTGTTACATCCACATTCCTATCTCCCTGAAATATTCCTGAATGGATTGTTTCCCCCCCCCCCCAATAATGTAAGGTATGGTAAGAAACCATTAACATTCTTATTTTCAATTTTACAAGGAAGAACCATCCTTTAGTATGCTTCCTTTACATGTCACTTCTGGAGTGGAGCCCAGGAATTTATAAATATCACACAGCATATATTATGAAACAAAACATCATTCTTTATCCCTGTTTCTAAAGAATTTACAAGATTAATAGGAAAATATAAAATGGCATATTTAATCTAATCCTATAGTACAGGGGTGCTATTCAGCAAGTTCTGACAGGTTCTGGAGAACCGGTAGCAGAAATTTTGAGCAGTTTGGAGAACCAATAGTGGAAATTTTGAGTAGTTCAGACAACCAGCAAATATCATCTCTGGCTGGCCCCAGAGTGGGGTGGGAATGGAGATTTTGCAATATCCTTCCCCCAGAAATGAGGAGGGAATGGGGATTTTGCAGTATTCTTCCCCTGGAGTGGGGTGGGAATGGAGACTTTGCAGTATCCTTCCCCTGCCACGCCCACCAAGCCATGACCACAGAACTGGTAATAAAAAAATGTGAATTCCACCACTGCTACAGTATCAGTGGGGATAAAATGGTAGTGCAGGAATGGCTGGTTTTCTGTAAAACTTCTAACTTGAGGGTGTTTCTTTTTATAAACAGAACTTTACACTGGAGCTGCAGATTGTGGGAAACTATAGCAGTGGCTACTGGCATTATCCAAGAGATGATCAGATGGAAGGATAAACTGTAGTTATTGCTAAGTTGTGGAATGACTTGAATGATTGCTAGAATGGGTACCCCCCAGGCTATGGTTGGTATTGACTTGTAGCAACCACATAGATAGCATACATCCTGTTTAACATATAACCTTTCAGATATTGCCGAAGTTCAATTCTAAGTATTCTCATAAATGACTTTCTGACTGACAGGAATTGTATTTTGATAAACTCTAGAAAATCATTTTGACATCCCAGTTTTGCTGCTTCATGAATGATTTGGACTCAGGAAGAGAGAGTCTTTAATATTTTTGATGTGGATAAACATCATATCGGGTGAATAATTATAAAAAAAATGGGAGAGAGTGTTATGCAGATAAGTGGAACTAGAATTTTATATTCTGCTCTGCATGAAAATATCTTAGCAGTAGCAATAGCACTTAGACTTATATACAGCTTCATAGTGCTTTACAGCATTCTCTAAGCCAGTGTTTCTCAACCTTGGCCACTGGTGGCTGGGGAATTCTGGGAGTTGAAGTCCACACATCTTCCAGTGGCCAAGGTTGAGAAACACTGCTCTAAGTAGTTTACATAGTCAGCATATTGCACCACTGCAAACCAGTGGTGGGCTGCAACCTGTTTGAGAACTGGTTTTTGTGAGTGTGTGCACACATGCCTAACAAGCATGTTCCAAATTCCATCGCTACCAGTTCGCTTGTGTGTGCGTGAACATGGCACTTCTGTGCATGCACAGAAGCCCCCAGGTGGGTGGGCGGAGCCTCCGGCCGCCACCGCTACCAGTTCACCCGATTTAGTGTGAACTAGTAGCAACCTATCACTGGTGCAGCATTCAAAATACAGCAATTTGAAGCTCAGCTGCTTACCTTCTAAAGCAGCCCCAGTAAGTAGAAGAGCAAACGCTCAGAAATCAATTATGTCACACAAATCAGCTGAGCCAGAAAGAAGGAAATATAGGACAGGATTGTTAGAACTACCGCCTGAACCAGTCCGAACCGGCAGCAGCCCACCACTGATGCAGACCTATAATAGTTTTATTACATATGATAATAATTTGAACTTTGAACCATAAAGGAAGAGATGTATTATTTTAAAAGTCCTAGTCTGTTACTGATCAATCAGAAAGAAAGCATGAAAAACAAAATAACTTTTTCATTTAAAAGTGAAGTACTTGTACTTAATCAAAGTCAGAATATATAAGTACACTTGGATATCATTGCCGACTGGACTGTGGGCTGTCTCCTTCTTGCTATCAAAATCTGAGTCTTGTTGCAGAGATCTCAATCCACAGGCATATTGTTCTATCATAAGAATTGTAGGTAATATAGCTAAAATTAGTAGAGCTTCTGTATTGATCCAAAGTTTTGCATTTTCATTTTTTAAAAACAGCATGGATGGAATTCCATATGGAATATTACATATTACACAATAAAAACTTTTAAGAACTATGGGTTTGTTACACATTTAATTCTGTAATTTAAGGACAACAGGCAACCTGATGACTTCAGTTTTTACTTTTTTTAAAAAAAGCTTTGTGCTATCATCCATAGGGACTATAACTTCCAGAATTCTGTTTTTAGCCATACATAATTACATACATAATTGGGAAATTTTGTTTGTACGTAATACTTAATAAAATTTATAAAGAAAAAGGCAGGAATGCAGTATTCAAGGGAAATGGCTTCATTATTCGGTATTTTTTAACACAATTTACATGTGTCACAAAATGCTTTTTTATAAAAGGGAGTGGGTGTTTATTGATATTTTGTTTTGATATGCCATGATGCTGTGTAAATAACTTGAAAGAAGTGTTTCAAACTATGTGGGACAAATTAACTGCTACAAAGGTAGGTGCTTTGTAGAATATTCCCTGAGAATCTGCTTCTGAAACTGCTTCCTCCTCATGCATGTGCATACACACACATTCTGCTTTGGGGAAAAACCTTTCATTTTCATGGACTGTCTCTTTGCCTCTCTAGGTCTCATCATGGGATTAATTTTACGGTATGCCACAGCTCCATCTGATTTTGAAATTGGAAATGTCTATGACTGTGATAAACTCAAGGCTGGCTTACCCACCCTGCTTGTCAACATCACAAATCAAGTGTATGAATATCAGTACAGAAGGGAAATTAGCCAGCTTAATGTTAATGCACACCAAGGGAATGCAATGCTGCAAAAGGTAAGATAATGTCTTCTCGGTGTAGGTGATCTTACCTTATTGTTATTTCTGATTGATTATAATGCTCCTAAGAAGAGAATCAGAGTGATTTAAATGTGCAGCCCAAGAAGTTTATTTCCCATATTAATTGTCTATTTGCAATAAGAAAGTAAGCACATCTATTTCACCCTTTATGCTTTCACACTTCGAAGGCTCTGGTGAATATAAGAAGATTGTACATGGAAGTCATGTCATGCAAAATATCAACAAGAAGCTATCAATCTCTGTAAGTTAAATTGCTGTTTATCAGTCTTCCTAGTTTAAGTTCCACCATTCACACTGTTCAGGAATCTGGAACACACCAAGACAAAAACTAACAAACAAAAAACCATGTTGGTTCCTAAGTCTAAACCCATGATGGCGAACCTATGGCACACATGCCACAGGTGGCACACAGAATCCTCTAGGCAGGCATGCCAGCCGTTGCCCCAGCCCAGCTCCACCACAGCTGCGTGCATGCCTCCCGCCACCCAGCTGGTCTTCAGGTCAGTGCCATGCATGCGCGGGGGGTGGGGACTTCCCCAATCTCCACAGGTTTCCCTCAGCATGCCCTACCTTTCTCCTCCATTTCTACCACCCACACCAACCTGGAAGCCAAAATTGAGTGCTGGGGTGCCGCATGAGGCCCTCTGTGCCCCACTTTAGGCCTGGAAAGTCTTTTGCATCAACCTGAAAGCCAAAAATAGGGCACAAGGGCCCCCGGGGTGCATGCGCAGCAGCAGGGTGCATGTGCGGGGGGTGCTAACATTGCATTTTGGGGGTTTTGGCACAACGTGTGTGAATTTGCATACATGCACATGTGTTATGGGCACTCAGCACCAAAAAGGTTAACCATCACTAGTCTAAACCACTCTAAGGCTTCTCTTTCTTTTGAATTGTTATGTCCAGAGGGACCTACTCCTCTAAACTCATTTTATAGAAGGCTAAAATATTTGGAAAACAATTTCTGAAATTTCATTGTCCTCTTTCTAAATAATATGTTTTCTTTCTTTCTTTTTAATGAAGTAAATAAAATAGCAAACCAACTACAGAAAGTAGATTACAATAATAATGTTCTGATTTTGAGAATTTGAACATTTGGCTTCTTAAAACTGTGCCATTTTTCTTTCGGCTGGGTGTTCTTCATCAACCCATGTTTGAAGCTATGATCATCTTATGATTTTTGAATAAAAAGCATGTCATTATTCTCCCTCATGTTAAAGAAGAAAGGTGGATAAAATGCTTCTCTTGGTTTAATTTTCAGGTTAATTTACCATTTGAATTTGTCAGTACAAAAATCCTTAAATTATAGAAATTCTTTCTCCTAATTTCCTCTCATAAAAATGTCAATGCAGCAAAATGTACTTTTGCTGGTTAATGGCCAACTAGTTGACATTAGTTTAATAATCCAAAGTAAGCAGAATGCAGAACTTTTTTAAAATGCTGAGTTCCACTTCCTGTTTATCATTCAAGCTATCTGCTAGACAAAAGAAAAAAGGAAGTCATTTTCTCATCCAGCTGTATTGTTACAGAACTAAATAATTAATCTAGGATCATAACCCCATAAAAGGAAAGCACTTTATAGGAACAAAAAACTGCAGAACATTTGGCTAATGACATGTTCTTGCTTTTAAGGTTATTAATCTGGCAGAAACAAATTGAAGATACAGTTGAATTCAAATCCTTATAAAATGATATCTTATATAGTGGACTTCTGTTTTAAATTGTAAAATACTTATTAAAACAAAGTGTAAAAAATGCAGGCTGCAGACATACAAATGCTGAATACAGGTATGAGTTTATGGATTGCACTGGCAAAGATGGTATCAAAATTATTAATGCATTCATTAAAGGTTTCCCATTGTCACCATTGTTAAAAGTAAAACAGAATCTATCTATAGATTTAAATTTTCCCAATGAAATTTTAATAATGCCTGGCAAATTATGATTTGCCTGGAAACTATCCTGGAAACTAGATGTCTTTTAAAAGAAGTGTAGTTTAATAGTTTGCAATTAATTAATTTAAATCCAATAGTTTTATTAGATCATTTCAAAGTATATTTGAAGTTATGGAGAAGGAATCTACATATTTTGATAAAATCCATAAAATTTCCTGTGCAATCTGACATCTTGTTTCCATGCTCTAAAAATTAACTATATTAGATCTGATTATTACATCCCCCATATGTTTTTTGGATTTGGCTCTCTTAAAATGTTATTAGGTTAAAACGGCTAATTTTCTTTATCATGCAAGAGCAAAGCTGCTGAAAAGGTGGATTCAGGAGATCTCCAAAAGATGATTCATTTTAAAGCCAGCTTCATGCCCTGCAAAGCTGGAAGCAGTTGAAAGTAAAGCCAATTTATACCCAGATGAATTGCAACATGTGTGACTGAAAACTAATGCAATTGTCCTTTTGTTACACTGAAATTCAAGAACTTCCCAGCTGTGGGAATTCTTACATCATTCCCCCTCTGTCTCTGGGCCCCACCCAGTTTCTCTCTCCTCCTGATAAAGTAGTTTTTCTCAGCCTTGTTATGTTTAAGACATGTGGACTTCAGATCCCAGAATTCCTCAGCCAGCATGTTAAATTTGCCAAGGTTGAGAAACGGGGCCATAGAGGATTTTATTTCACGGCTCTTTGAAATACAGGAAACAGCATAGCACTTCTCCTTCCCCAACTACTGCAATCCAGTTTCTGAGAAATCACTCAAGCAAATGCAAAAAGATTAAAAATATTAAAATCACAAGGGACAAGGAGTAAAGATTTACAACATCTCAAATTAAGATTGCATATCTTTTGAGACTCAAATTTTAGTCAACTATACACCATTGATTAACCAAATTACAGTAATTTTATCACTTTTATTTGAAAATCTATGTGTGATTTTTAAAAATTCTTCATATTTTCTTCCCTTTTTTCCCCAATAAATTTTGTATGTGTCCATCTGGACCTTATGCTGCTTATTTTAAAAATGAAGTATATGAACATTTCATGCAGAAAACTTCACAGTTGCTATACAATCCCTTGTGTTCTTTAAAATTTCATAAGATTTTGTTACATTTGTGTTTCTGGGATTGAGAAAACAAAAAAAAGCCTTAAAACACTTCTTATTTTTTCAAGAGTTAGTATGAAGGGAAGTGAAAGTAAGTGAAAGGTCCTTAGAGACAAAGTGGTACCATTGCCATAGTACCAAGCATTTCCTGTGGGTCCAAGTGGGAATAGAAAGCATAACAAAAGATTTTATGTTGCTGCTAATGAGTAGAAACTGAAATTTCAACTAATCTTTCTGTTAAATAAAATTGATTTACAATAATAACAAACCTTCAAAAGGCAAGTATTGAATTGTCCTACAACATATTAGGGAAGGGCCAGTCAAAAGATTAGTTGCTATAAATTATGGTTATTACTGGACATTTTTAATGTTAGGTAATTGTTTGTATTTTCTCTGAACTGAAAATTGGATGGATTGAGTCTAATGAGGCAATTAGAGTTTTTTGAGTCTGGTTCTCAAAGATTCAACTGATATTTTTTGATCCATGTAGACTGGCTGGAAATTTCAGCAGCCTCAGTAGTTACTGGCCTGTCTTTTTAAACTTAGAGATCTGTGGATAGGTTTCAGGCAGTCCATAAACATGGATAGCAGGAAAGTTACAGATTTATTTTCACTGGTTTGTTTAGGTTTTTACACACATTTTTCTGAAAAGGAATTCACAATTTTTAACAGACTCTCAAAAGGGTTCATGTCACAAAAAAATTAAATAACTCCTTTTGTAAAGATTCTCTTCCTCTGGATCAGTTTGGTCCTCAAAGCAAGATTGACTCCCACTTCCACCCTTCTGGAAGCTCATTAAAAAAAACTTCCTAAGCATTTCAGAAAATTTGATTCAGTATGAAATCATTGGTTCATTTTTTTAAATTATTGTTTGTATTGTTAATTTGTATTTTGTACATCAACTAGAATTTATTTTGGACTGTGGTAATAAATACATCTCAAATAAATAAAGACATTAAGATGCTTTCTTTCCACCATTTTGATGTTGCCATGACTCCCCATGCTCTTCAATCTGAACATCCCCCATCCCCAACCAGTTGGAAATTTTCCCTTCAAATGTCTTCCCTTGAGATTTAATTGCTACTGCTTTGAAGTAAATTTCAAAAGATTTTTTTTCTTTCATCACATTGAATAAGAACTGGTGGAATAAAAACAAGAAATGGTCCTAATATTCCAAATAATGGAGCAGTTATTTAAGCTGCACATCCTGAGATGTGCTCCCCAAAACCATAAGCTACCCAAGCAGCTTGCTGCCCAAAGTGCAGGATGCTCTGTTGGACAACAGGGGGTGTATAAAGACTGAGGTGAGGCAGGTTCAGAAGCTAACAAGCCTTTATTGGCTTAACACAGAACAGGAACAGAGCAACAGTAGAATGGCAACAGGGATCATTCGTCTGACAGCTTTTTATATATCAGCTGTCAGACATGCTCAGCCAAACGCAGGGCTTAATTGTCCTGCCATGAAGGCTGCGTGTTTTAACCAATCGAGCTCCCGCCGTCGCATTGTAAGTCTGAGGACTTAGCACAGGAAAAGTCACTGCCCTATCACCCACACTGAAATAAGATTCAGATGTTACTCTAGCTGCGTTCTGTATCTGAATAGATGAAGTAGCAACATTTTACACTTTGGCTTAAGTAGCAAAAGATCTCAGGTTGGTTTCAATTGCCATTTAATGCCAACCTGGAATATGTGTTCCTGAAGGAGTTGCTGGGTAGAAATGGTTGGTACACTAACAGAGAAGGTACACTACCTTTTCTCTTCAAATCCTTGTTTTTACTTTTGTTTTACTTTTTTATAATGTTAATCCATTTTATATTTATTACTGCTATTGTGTGTTGTTTTACCTTGATTTAAGCTGCTCAGAATTGCCAGAAACCACAAGATGGATGTCAAATACATTTGATAAACAAATAAAGTTCCAGAAACTTCATGCAACAATTGCATAAAAATATAAACTTTGCTGCTTAGATAGATAGATAGATAGATAGATAGATAGATAGATAGATAGATAGATAGATAGATAAATAAATAAATAAATAAATAAA
>JANHFM010000259.1:141153-151766 GCA_032468115.1 Grayia smithii | reverse complement strand
ATCTCTCTTTTTCTTTTTCCCCTCTCTTTCTCATCTCTGTCTCTGATCTCTCTACCCCTCTCTCTCTACCTCTCGTGTGTGTGTGTGTGTGTGTGTGTGCATGCGCCTGAGTGAGGGGGAGGGGCAGGGCCACCCAGTGGTGGGATCATCCGACAGGGAGCCACAGGAGCGGGCCCAAAGAGCCGCATCTGGCTCTAGAGCTGCACTTTGCTGACCCCTGGGTTAGAGCTTTCGCCAACAGGCATTGTAAAAAGTAATTTTGCAATATAAAGAAATACAGTGCAGTTTTCTTTGCTGAAAGAACCCTCAGCTTTCCTACTATCCTTATTCTAATTTGAAACCTGAAGAAAGATTTGGTTCTGTAGTTGTAGAACTCATGGTAATTTACACTAGATACATTTTCAGTACTCTATTACCCTCCTACTGTTGAGCAATAACAATAGCAATGTGATTTCCACCATCGACGGGCAGGGGCGGGAGGTCAATCTATTCACCAAAGCACCTGAAGACAGGACAAGAAGCAATGGATGGAAATTGGAAACCAATCAAAGACAGAACCAACCTAGAACTAAGGAAGTTATTCCTGACAGGACAATTAATCAGTGGAACAACTTGCCTCCAGAAGTTATGGGTGCTCCAACATTGGAAGTTTTTAAGAAGAGATTGTCTGAAATGGTACAGGATTTCTTGCTTGAGCAGAGTGTTGGACTAGAGCCAAGGTGGCACATTGGTTAGAATGCAGCACTGCAGGCTACTTCAGCCAACAGCTAGCTGCAGTGTGGCAATTCAGATCTCATCGGCTCAGGGTTGACTCAGCCTTCCATCCGTCCGAGGTTGGTAAAATGAGGACCCAGATTGTTGGGGGCAATATGCTAACTCTGTAAACTGCTTAGAGAGGGCTGTAAAAGCACTATGAAGTGGTATATAAGTCTAAGTGCTATTGCTATTGCTATTGCTAAATGATTTTTCAGAAGAGTGACTCTGGGCAGCATACAAGATTAAAACATAATCATAAAAACCATGAAGCCTGAGGTCAAAACAACAAGCCCAGCTTGTAAAAAGAGGGTTATTTTAAACTCCTGGCAGAAATGTATGGAAGAACAGCAAAATTTCCTTTAGCCGGGTGCTACTTTTTGGCAGAACTGTGAGTCCAAACCTCCAAGTTTTTCACCAACTCTGACTGGCAAAGTATACCCCTTGACAGAGTTAAAAGCTGACAAAACCCAGTCACTTGGTCTTGCCAAGTGGTTGAGCCAAAACCTTTTCTCCCCCATCCAAGACCAAATAGCTTTCAGGCCATGAGCTTGTTGGCCCAAGACGGGATATCATGAATATATGTACAATGCCATACCCTGTATTAAGAGATGTCTAGACTAGCTTCGTGTAGGTGTTAAACTGGAGTGGGGAGAGAATAGCTTCAGTCTACTTTACCAGGGCTTACATGTTTCAGAACTCTTCCCAGATACCTAGGAAAACTGTGCCACATGCAAATTGCATAGGTCCTGTCAGCCAGATTCCAGCTCTGTCCAAATTCAAACAACAGGAGTCTAGAATAGTCCTTAGAGCAGCCCAGCAAGTGATCCTCCAGCCCCTTTCCTTACCTAGAAGGAACTGAATAACCCTAAAGGGAGCTAATAGTTGACTTTCTGTGCTTGTGCCTTTATTACCATAAGATAATCTTTAGGAAAGTCTCTTCTCTGCATACATCCAGGTCCACTCTTTGTTTTACTCTAATGGCACTCAGGCACTTCTTATGCTGTGTCACCCAAAGCTTCTCTGAAAACCATGTGAGTCTCTCATATCCATGTACTTAGAAAGTCTACATAGGATTGAATTAATCAGAAGCAAATCTTAGTACATTTGAGAGCATTTCTTAGTCTTCCTGAAGTCTCTGTTTCTATTTCACCATGTATGGTATTGATGTTTTACAGTGGCTATATAATTTTAATTATGTGTTCAGACTATTTTCTAGGCACACAATCTCAAATATCCTGATACTATTTATTGTTGTTGTTTTTTCATTTTTCTTTCCCTTCTCCGATCCTAGGCACTCTTTTCAGGGAAGGGAAGAAAGGAAGGAAAGAGAGATAGGGAGAGAGAGAGAGAATATGAAAGAGTGAAAAGAAAAGATTATGTTGGAAAACCTTTATCTGATTCAGCCAATGAAGTTACTATCTCCCTTTGGATTCGGAACAAACTTTCTTATTATTATGGCGTAGTGCATTCAGTACATGATAAGTTGCTAAATATATTACCCATGTGTTTTGCTTTTATGATACAGAGTAGGGCAAGTAGCTTTTTGATACTTAATGTTTGGGAAGAGACTGAGAGCACATCATAATAAATCAAATGGTTAGCAAGAAGTTTAGTGTTGCAGTTAAAGTTAAGGTTTGGGAAGAATATTCATGCTTTTTTATGGTACATGTTAAATTATAATTTAGCCATCGTTTGCAGGTCTCCTGTTGTAAAATAAGGAAAGGACAGAAAATCACATATCTGGTTTATAGCAACAGAATGAGTCCACATTTATTTATTTATTTGATTTCATTTCATTTGATTTATATGCCGCCCTTCTCCTGAAGGACCTGGGGTGGCTCACAAGGATTTTAAAAACAATAACAATTTATAATGATTTAACTTAATATTAAGATCGATTTAAAAGCATATAAAATTAAAAACTCGATCATGTCTTACAATCTGCTGGAACAGCCACGTCTTCAGGTCACAACGGAAGGAGCGGAGGTCAGGGGCAGTCCAGAGGTCGGTGGGTAACCCATTAAATACATTTAAATACATTTAAATACATTTAAATACATTAAAGTATAGTAACCATTGGGCATGCTGACTGGCAATCCTGAAAGTTATTATTTCAACACATCTGGAGAGTTTCAGGTTGGCGAAGAGAAACTTCACATAAAGGGCTATGCATGGAAATTAATCTTGGGACTAGCATGTTAACATATTCAGAGCCATTTTTGGGTAATCCATATTTAGATTTGGCATGTATTAACTAGATTTCCATTCCTGTAAGCCACACGTTGCGAATTGTTCATAAAAATTATTGCTCTAAAAACAGCCATGTTTATCAGTTTTAAGTGTAAAATCCTTTTACACTTTAAAAAAATTGATGCATATTGTATAGAGTAAATGCTTGGTGTAAAATGCAGCTGAAGTCTCTCAGTTGCATCTCCACTTCATCTGATTTAATTATCATTCATTTGCTTCACCCAGGAAGCATTTATGGCAATTTTCCACTTAATCATTTCAGCCAAAAAGGTACAGGACTAATGTGGATTTTAAAGATGCTTAAGTCATCAGAGCACTGAACTGTGCATTCTAATTACAGTTTAAACAAAATATATACTCGAGCTTACAAATTCTTTAGACTCAAGCTAGATGAACCCACAGGTGGGTAGACTTAAGACGGGCATAGTATTCATAGTATTCTTCAGTGACTACTGAAGACAGTTCTGGGGATAGTTACTCATGTATAATTGATTATGGCTGTTTTAAGAAAAATGCACTGCTGGAAAAATGGCATTTACATAAAAGGAATAATACATGATGGCAGCCTGTGGGGAAAATATTAAAAAGAAATGGCATATAATTTGAAATGGTTAGAAGAAGAAAAGGATCACATCTAGAGAGTATATGCATTTACAGAAGAAACCTACTCATATAGGACTAAGGGTCATTCCATAAAGCTGTCTAGAAAAGAGATGATTAGAAATGACAAAATGGGGAAGTAATTTGTAGTTCCACAAATATATCCATATATAAACAAAGAAAAATGTTTTATGATGAGGTTTCATAAACAGTCACAGTGATTGAAGCGATTCCTTTTCATAGCAAACTGACTGTTACAGAATATTGTCATGAAATTGGAGTTCCTGGTAACTTATTTTTCTATCACCTGTGTTTTGAAGCTGTTGAGGAATTTGCAGAGTAATCCTTGATTAGCAAGAGTGTGCACATGAAACCGGTTGAGAGTAGTTATGAATAAGTACAGTCACCACACAGATACACTGAGTTAAAGTTTACTCTCAGTAAAAAGTAAAACACAGTCCAATAAACAGTCCAGGTCATACACATGTAAATCAGTAGATAGCCAGAATGACAGTCCAGGAATAGTCCAATAACAAAGTCTTCTTACCAGTCGTATTAGTCATTCACAATAAACAGTTCTTCTGGATTTGCAAACAGTAGCAAATTCACTAACCAGACAGAGATATCAGAAAGCAAAAACAACAAAGAGAATAATCCATGTTTCTAGTTCCTTCTTAAGGACATTGGCAACAGAGCTAACCAATCAGGACACAAGATGATGCAATACAGCAGTCTTAAAGCTATAACATACATTAATGGTTTATATATGGCCAACCCCATATAGCCCTAATAAGCAGGCATATACAAGGAATGAAGGTTATGGCTAAGCACATTGATTTGTACTTAAGAAATTGTAAACTGCTCTGAGCCTCCATAGAAGGGCGGGATATAAGTTGAAATAAATAAATAAATAGCTATGTAAAAAGTCACGGTGTGAACTAGACTGAAATTATCCCAAAGATACTTTCCAAAAGGCAACTGGACTTTCTTGTTTCTTTTTTTTTTTGAAATGTTTCACCTCTCATCCAAGAAATTTCTTCAGTTCTGAAATTAA
Organism: Grayia smithii; assembly: GCA_032468115.1. NCBI lineage: Eukaryota > Metazoa > Chordata > Lepidosauria > Squamata > Grayiidae > Grayia > Grayia smithii. The sequence goes on along the minus strand of JANHFM010000259.1, from coordinate 147,106 downwards.
TCCCTTTAATCTAAGTGGAAATAATGATAGGTACATTTAGATATCTTTCCATTATGTAGTGAAGGCTCATATGGATCCAAATAGCTATTTCATTTTCCATCCAGTTTGCTTCTCTTTTCTACTGAATTTTGTTCTGGTTGAATCTACCATTTCCCTTTTCACACCTCCAATCTATTTTCTTCTTTTTGTTACTATTTTCGGCTGGAAAACAATAAGGAGAAAGTGATATATGTTTTTATTTCTGTATAATAGAATAGGCTGTGTATGCACTGGAATTGGTATTCCAGTATTTATTAGTACAGAAGTCAGACACTGCACAGGTCATTTGCCTAGAAATATCTAGTTATCTATTTGTCTATCTTACTTCCTTTTCAAGATTGATGACTTAAATTCATTGTCATCTGCTTTTCAAGCAAATATGGCACATGCCAGATTCCTGTACAGAATGTAAAAATCTGGATTTGTGGGATAAATTGTTACATTTGGTTGTGCTTTTAAAATGCTTCACCATATGTACACCGTAGGTTTTATATCAGTCTAAATTGAAAGCCAGAATAGTAGGGAAAAAGGGGAGTGCCAACTGGTTCAAATGACTCTGTAGAGTTTGGCCTGCCTCCTTAACTCCTAGCTACATCATGTTGAGGACCAAGATCAAAGTACCATGCTATTTGTATTCACCTGAATATGAGATGTCCCCAAGTGAAAGGCAACCCACAAAACTCAAGTGAACAGAATTTCTTGTTGTACAGTCAAGAACAAGACATGCTACCTAGTAAATCCTGAAGGTAGAACTATTCTGAAGGTGGAATTAGTCAAGCTAGAGATTTGGTGGAAGAACATCCAGCAGATATTGTTGGGGAAATTGAACCCATCACTCACCTTTAGTAAAACATTGGAGTTAGATTTACTTCCATAAAGTGAAAGTTCTCTTAAATAGGACACAATTCATCAAATATTATAGCAGTTTTATTAACAATGTGTCATTTTGCAAAGAAAACCATATGTTCTTATCAAGAGAAGGCCAATTAAAGATGTCAATTGAAGAGGAAAATAATCTATCTGCCATAAATTAAATAACTGCATCTTTAATTCTTGCTGTCTGCTAATATATTCCTGATTACCATTACCATGCCCTGATATGCTTTAATGACTTTTTTGTCTTTCAAACTTTCATTGTTGTTTGAGTCTTATCCTCTGCCCTCATCAACTTCCAACATACTCTTCATTTTTAAGAATGCTTCTGACCCTTGCATATTCCCCAAGCATTTAAAAAAAAACATTAAGACAATAGAGCCCCACTCTCTTAAAAGCAAGATAACTTCTCAATAAATGTTTTGTAATTGACTAGGAGCACAATGGTAGCCATTTTCTGGAAATCCTCATGTCATACTCTCAACATTTAACACAACATTTAAGTGTTTAGTCTTTTAGTTTTAATATTGCTTTGAAGCTGTTTTAACTTTAGATTGGTAGTCACCCAGAGTTGATAATAAGATGGGCAGCTATATAAATGTTTTAAATAAATAAAATTACATATATAAAATGATGAATTAATAAAATAAAAGGAGTTAGCATTATATTCATGAATATGAGATAGAGGGGCTATGAATTTATTAAATAAATTCTGAATTCACATATGTCTCAGAGAGTTGGCCAAATTAACATACTCTATTTTGGCAGTAACAGCAGGAAGAAAACAGGATAAAAGACATTCAGGTCTGTATCTCCAAGCAAAGTTAACCAGATTCAAACTGTGCTTTTTCAATTGTTATTTAATAGGGCTTAATTTTAAGTCATGGTTCATGCATGAAAACTGAACCTCAACAGCTAGTTTCAGTTTTGGAACATTCAGTTTTGGGGCATTTAAAGAAAAAGTACTCTGAAAAGATGACCAAACTCTTCAATGCATTTTTTTAAACCAGAGTATTGAGGGAGTCTTTTTGCATATTACGATAATGCGAATGTCTCAAGTTGGAGGACGTTCTGAGTGTTCTCCCCTGCCCCTTCCCATATCATCATCCCATATCCCAGTCCTTGTCAGCAAAAGTGCACTGCATCTCAGTTCAGCAGTAACGCATATTCTAAAAGCTATTCGTTTCTTCAGAAGTTTGGTAGAAAATTCAAATGTCAGAAGAGAACAGAATAAAATACTCTGCTTTAGTAAAGTTCCATACTGTGTGTGTGTGTGTGTGTGTGTGTGTGTGTGTGTGTGTGTGTTTTCCAGAACCATAAAATATTCCTTAACCTTAAATATGGGGCAATCGCATGGAGGTTTCTTCACTAGTCATGCCTGGAGGCAATTCCTCTTTGATTAGGACACCCTTCTCCAATTCAAATATTATTGAGACTTCAGTTCCAGTTTACCAGCCAACTATATTTCCAGAACTGGAAAGTTTTGAATATCATTGCATCTTTTATAATTTTATAATCTTCCTGATTCCAATTATAAAAGGGGCCTTTTCATTTCATGTCTCTGTACCACTGCATAAGGGAATCAGTTGGCTTTCTCTTAAAATTTCTCATTGAACAGATTTTTGGAGTCCAATATTCTATGAAGAGAAACAGAAGCCAGCAACAGTTTAAAGGAGGAAAAAACCTGAAAGATACTTTCTGGGGACTACTCAACTGTGAACATTCTGGGTGTATACCAAGTGATCTTATGATATAGTTATCAGGGCATTAGTGTTTCAAGCCAGCTTGAAGGCCATCTGGCTGAAAAATCTAGGATTTGTAGTTGGAGACATCTGAGATATATCAGACATATCACCATATCGCTTCCTTGTGCAATGGTACAATGATATCCACAGGGATGACATTCCTGCAATAATAGGGATGTGTGAAGCTATATTATTCAGAGTATCAATATTCCCTTTGCATTTGAAGGAGAGCTAGTACTACAAACAAAATTTGAAATGACTCATATTAGAAATGAATTTGTATAGGGCAAAAAACAAACTATCTAGAAGAAACTATCTAGCCTATACCATACAAAACCATACAAAATGAATAGTCATTAGAAACCCTCTGGGGCAAAATGATGCTCTGGCATGCCCTGGCAAAGGTATCTCATTGCTTAAAAGATTCTTTAATTGCCAGAGACCTTTTGGTTATTGAGATGGCTGCTCAAAACTACTATTTTGCTGGAATATATCAAGGGCTTAATGAGCATTTTGTTATTACACCATTCTTCATTTATTTCATTGCTGTACTTGTTATAACAGAGTTTATAGATTTTTCTATTACATAATCAACTCATCCATTGGGGATTGCTTCAAACAGCCACAGGTAAAAGGGAAATGCCCCAAGCTACAGTTTTTCAGTTAGTGGAAAGCTACCGAGAGAGGCACCAGCTTTTACCTGGTACTTCTTTGCCAGAATGTAGTTCACAAACTTAATTATCTAACAATTTTGTTAATTCCCAAATGACCAAACACATTTCAGAGTTGAAAAATGAATATATTCTTTCTTTTTACAAAATGCAAATTCTGGAAGGAATTAGATGGCCCAGATATTTAGATGAGCACAGTAGAAAGTGGCTTGAACTCACTCAAACTCATTCCTTCCTCAGAAGAATATCAACCAATCAAAAGAAAACCTGTATTTCTCTGTCCCTTTCAAGAATCTCATGGTTTCTCAAATTATTTGGATAGTGAAATTTAGTCATCCTACCTAAATTTAATGGCTGATTTGTCTGAATGCCAAGCATTGCAGCAACCCAGAACATCCATGAACTTTATCAAAAACTGCCTGATACTCCAATGATTACAGTGCAACCAACACAAGCTAGGAACATGGTAACACTACCATATATCAACAACCATATATCAACAACCATATATCAACACTACCATATATCAACAACCAATCAATCAACATATATCAGCAACAACCAACATACTATTACATCCACATAGTATCACCAATACACACAAATCAACAAAAGCCCTGTTTGTTTACATGTGAAGTAAACAAAAGCCTAAGAAAAAAAAATAGGTTTAGGTCATTCCATTTTTAGTCATTATTTTTTATATATATATTAATTTCCCTGCACAGAAAGAAATCTATCAAGACTTCCTGGGTGGCGCCACGCTGCTGCGGTACAGGAGAACTAGACTCTGTTCTCCCTGCCTGAATTTCTGCAGTTTGGAAGCCAGTAACGGCAAAGCATGTCCTTGGAGGGGACAGCTATAGTGAGGGGAACATCCAGAGGTGATGGGGAGAGAAGCAATCCCCCGCTATGAAGGGTGAGAGCCCTGAAATTCGGTGCAGAAGAGACCAGCTGTCAAGGTGAGGTCCAGAGATGTGGCAGCCCGATAAAGATAGGAGAGGAAGCAGAAAGTGAGAAGCGGCAGAAGTATCAGCGGAGAGGAAAGAAAAAATGTGGACACCGAACTATCGAATGGGATTTACAAAAACTATTGAATAACATTGATTCTCCAAGGTGGAACCAGCAGCGCCTTAGCAGTGGGAGCTGAGAAGGAAGGAAAAAGATGGAATCATTGTGATTTGGTAAGGAGGGAAAGTGTTTGTGAGTATGGATTGAACAGTTGATACTTTGGAAACAGAGTTTTGAGAGACGAAAGCTTTAAACGAGAAACAAAGAGATTACCAATTCCTTACAACACAATTAATAAAAAATAAAATAATGTTTCGCTGGTTGACACCAGAAGGATTGCTAATAACTTGGCAGGAGAAGAAAATACGGATAGACACAATGTATAAAGCCCAGGAATTTTATGCACGATATATAGAGGAAGAATCAGACAGCAGAGAAGAACTGGAAACCCAGAGTCAAGAAGAACAACAGCTAGAGGAAAATGGACTGGAACAAGATACGAGAGAGAGAAGTGATACTGAGACCCAGGAAAGAGAAGGAATAAGAACAAGAAAGCAAAGGGAAATGAGACAAAGGAGGGAAGTAAATAAGTAGTAGAATGGAGGAAGAAGTGACATTATTTTTGGTTAACATAAATGAATTAAACTCACCAATAAAGAGAAGACAAGTAATTGCTAAACTCCAAAAACAAAACACAGACAGGAGGTCCATATGAAAAAAGGAGAAGGCAACCTTCTGGAAGCCTCTAAATTAGGTAAATTAGGTAAAATATTTCTGGCTCTAACAGAAGTAAGGAAAAGAGGAATTGCAGTCTATATAAAGGATAGGTTGAAGCCTAAACAAATATATACATATAAAGAGGGAAGAATGTTATTGATTGAGATACTAATAAACCAAAAAAACCCCACTAATTGCAGTTATATATGCACCTAACACACAACAGAAAGAATATTACAGCAGATTACATAAACAAATTGTAGAATTGGAAATAGATAATATATGTGAATTAGGAGATTTCAATGTGGTGGTTGATCCCAAAAAAGACTACAAATCAGGAAGTAAAAAAAGTTACGAAAGGAGAACATTACCAAAGACATTCTTTGAAATGACCCAAGAATTAAATTTGAAAGGTATTTGAAGAGAAATTAACCCACAAAAAACTCAATATACATATTTTTCCAACCCACATAACTCATGGTCCCAGATAGTTATGGTCTGGATGGACTCAGAAACAGGAAAAACTGTGGAGGAAATAGATATAAAACCAAATACCTGAGCAGACCATAGCCTGATAATAGTTAAATGGAAGAGGGAGGAAAAAAGAAAAAAGAGATGGACCATGAATCAAAGGATAACAAAAGAAAAAAATTACGTTCAATATTTAGAAAAAGAATTAGGGTTATTCCTTCAGGAAAATTGGAATGAACAAACAACTATACAAAACCTGTGGGATACAACTAAAGCTTACATCCAGGGTCTTACAATAGTATATACTATACGAAGAAATAAAAATAAAAGAAAACAATATATATAGAATTGTAAGAGAAATTGGGAAAATTAGAAGATAAAATGCAGAAAGAATCCCACAACCAGGAAATTAGAGATGAAAAAGAGATA
>JANHFM010000259.1:123304-134725 GCA_032468115.1 Grayia smithii | reverse complement strand
TCCTGTGCATGCGCAGAGTCTTTTTTCAGCAAAAAAAGACTCAAAAAAGCTACCTGCACAAGCGCGCTCTGCACGCTGCGTGCAGGTACAGGTAAGTATGGGCGTGCGGGGGGCTTCGGTCCAGTAGTATAGAACCAGTTTGGTGATGTCACAGCGTCACCAGTACCTATTCTATGGAAGGCATTTATACTTACTTCAGAAAGAGAATAACTTTTGTGAGGTTTAAATATACTCAGAAAGTGATAACACAGGAGAAAATAACATTAATATTGCTTATATCAATCAAATAACATAACTGCAGAAATTTTCTTTTAGTGTTAAATGCACTTTCTCTTCCATCCTTCCTTTCTACCTTTCTGAAATTGTCAAGATTGATGTATAATGTTCAGCACTGACTTGTTGGTTGGCTGTTCTCGGAACTATTAATGTCTATCTTTAGTGCCTAGCCTTAACTTTTAATATAGCCTGTACTTGTATTATTAGTATAAATAAATCAATAAAACCTGAAAAGCTGCTAAACAAATCTTTTAGCAGTATCAGAAGTCAACAATATAGCACCTCATGTTCTGCTAGTTCTCTGAAACATCTATAAGTTTAGACAGACTACAGGTAGTCTTATAACATTGCCTCGACTTATAACAGTTCATTTAGTGACCAATCAAAGTTACAACAGCACTTTAAAAAGTGACTTATGGCCATTTTTCCCAGTTATGACTTTTGCAGCATTCCCATGATCATGTGATCAAAATTCAGACACTTGGCAACTGGTTCATATTTATGATAGTTGTGGTATCCCAAGGTCATGTGATCACTTTTTGCGACCTTTTAACAAGCAAAGTCAATGGGGAAGCCAGATTCACTTAACAATCAGGTTACTAACGTATCCATTGCAGTGATTCACTTAAAAACTGAGGCAAGAAAGGTTGTAAAATGGGGCAAAACTCACTTAACAAATGTTTGACAATGACAGAAATTTTGGGCTGAATTGTGGTTGTAAGTCGAAGACTACTTGTATTCCTGATAATTTCTTCTTCAGTTTGCTTCATATTATTGTCAAAAATAAGTGGCTAAATATACTGTATAGTGATCTAAGTGACTGATAATAGTTTGGGGGTCCCTTTGTTTCCCAAATGTCTAGAAAAACTTGATCCAATTTTTCAGGGCTAAAATAGAAGAAGACTGACATGATAATTGCGAAATCAATGACAGCAGCAACTATATTGATAAAAAATTAATGAGTAGAACTTCATAGTTTAAAGAAAAGTTTGTGGAAAGACAGACATTAAAATATGTTCTCAATAGCCTTTTCTTCTTCTTTCCCAATCCTGCAGGTTGATAATGTATGGCTTTGTAAAGGCTCTGGTGCATGTCAATCAGCTGAACTCTGGCGATTTTCACTTCACTGACTGCTTATTATTTGGTTCTTTCATGTCTGCTACAGATCCAGGTAATGATATATAACATTGCATTAGAATTTTGATCCACTATGATCTTCTATTTGATTAAATAGGAATATTGATCTAGCAATTCTTTGTCATTTTCTAAAGTAAATGTATGCTAAGCTAATCCGGGACTTAGTTAATCAGTTTCCATTTGTCAGTTGATACCTCCTTGACTGTTATTGTAAGAAATCAGAAATTGGAAAGCTGTATCCATGTTTAAGGGTTCCAGTCAATAATCTTATTTATTTGAAATAAATCAAGTTGATTTTTATCTCTTCCTGTATATTATTGAGGAACTGAATGAATCTCAAAATGCCTTAATGCAACTAAATGCAACAAGTGGTTACCTTGGTGAACTACTGTAATGGTAATTTAGTAATGTGGTAAAATGCTTCCTAATCTAACACTGTAAATGATATGCTCTGTGTGAGAGAGTCATTGACTCCAGTACAGTGGTGAAATCCAAATTTTTTTACTACCGGTTCTGTGGGCATGCCTTGGTGGGCATGGTGTGGCTTGGTGGGCGTGGCTTGGTGGGCATGGTAGGGGAAGGATACTGCAAAATCTCCATTCCCACCCCACTCTAGGGGAAGGACACTGCAAAATCCCTATTGTTTCCCCACTTCTGGGGAAAGGATATTGCAAAATCTCCATTCCTACCCCACTCTGGGGCCATCCAGAGATGGTATTTGCCAGTTCTCTGAACTCAAAATTTTCGTACCGGTTCTCCAGAACCTGCTGGATTTCACCCCTGCTCCAGTACAAATGTTCAGGCATGTATTTGTATAGAAAGCATTTATCAGGTATAGAAGTCTGGGTTCAATATTTAGTTTGTCCAGTTTCTTCAGTAAAGTGTCTGTGTTTATAGAGTTAAATGCTGTGCTAATATGTATGAAATATGTAAACAGGTATTTACTATGTGGAAATTGAGTAATAAGATGGTATAGAATGAAGCAGTTATCTATTGTAGGTGGCCAGGTCTGAACCCAGCCTATTATTTCATTAATATGTTCTCAATCATCCATTCCTCTATTTCCATGAAGAAATGTTTTGCATGCATCCCATCTTTATAATCTATTTTACAGGTCTGTGATTTTTACAATATTCCTTGTCTCCTTTTTTTTTATATGGGAACTATGATGGAGAGTTGCCATCCTGCTGGATGACCAGGATTGTGTATATATGTAAACAGCCCTGCCAGTAGTGGAGCTCATCAGTCAATGTATGACCTGGGGGGTGTAGGAAGTAGGAAGTCTTCACCATGTACCTTACTGGGTTTCAGTGATTGAACAATGTATTTGAATTCAATAATCATCATTCCTGAATGATCCTGCTTGGAATTGGCAAATCAGTTAGTATAAAAATCCTCCAAAAGTAAAGAAAGGATTGGATTCAAGAACCATGGTTAGAATACAGTACTGCAAACTAATTCACTACTCACTCCAGGAGTTCGATTCTGAGAGGCTCAAGGTTGACTCGGCCTTCTATCCTTCCAGTCAGTAAAATGACGATCCAGATTGTTGGGGGCAATATGTTGACTCTGTAAAATGCTTAGAGAAGGTTGTAAAGCATTATGAAGTGGTATATAAGTCTAAGTGCTATTGCTATTCCTAACAGGATATGGTTGCTTGCTTGTTAGTGATTAACTGTTGACTTTTAGGTGTTTCATGAGCTTGGATATAGTTGTATGGAAAAATGTGTACAATGCCTCTTCTCTCTTTTTCCCACAATGGTTAATTATATACTGGAGCTTCTCTCTATTCTTTCTATACCTTGAAGGTTCCAATAGGACAACAAAGGGCTATCATATTGGAAACTAGAACTTAGGGCTAAATGTAAAATAAAAGGGGATGGTATTTAAAACAGAAGATGAAGAAAAAAGATGAAAAGTAAAACTCTTTATAGCAACTGTTGCTTCACTGCCATCTAGGTTCTTCTTCCCTAAAACGTTATGACACTTAATTTATATTCATCTGTTCTGTCATATTTGTAATAGGTAGAAAAATAACTTGTTTATATAAATATTGAGAATGGGCGTTGTTGGGGCTGAAAAGGAATGAAAAGCATTAAAATACATGTGCTCCATGCATAGTGCTTTGTATAAAACATATGTAAAGAAATAACAGAAGAGTTTTTGATACATTGACCTCACACTTCAATAAACAAAAGAAATAGCTGTTCAGAATTCCAAAATAAACCAAGGGCAAAAGGTGATGGATCAAAAGAGCAGGTGGCTGATGGAATATTCAACTTTTATAAAAAAATTTCTTCCATAAATCATTTTTCAAAATTGTTGAGTTTTACAGCATTTCCACTAAATACAGCACCTCTTTTTTATATATATTTAGGTAAAATAAGCAAACAACCTCATCAGCAGCATTCACCTATGACTGTAGGTAGTCAGATATCAAATATATAGGAAAATGTTGATTCATGGTTCCAACCTAGCTATGAAGGAAAGTAGCAGCTGGGGAAAGAGTGGGTAAGAAGGAATCTTGGCAATTGCACTGCAGCTTCCCAGGAAGGACAAGAAGTTTCAGAAAGAGGCCCAAAATAAGATTGTTCTGAACTATATGAAAGAAGGAAAAAAAGGTTCGGATAACCACGCTGTTTTCTCCAAAGTTATCATTAGTTACAGATCACCTTCTCAACAACCTTCCCTCCCTTCAAAAGAAGAAGTTGGTATTGGGTCTAAGAATGGCCTCTTGAGGAGGAGAAGATACACTGCCTCTTTCCCTTCCTTCAGAAATACTGATACTATGGCATGGATTCAATTGTGAGTCCTCTCCTTGGCTGATTTTAAGATACAGAAGGAGCCTAGATAAATGGTGAAATGTAAAATTTGTTGCTACTGGTTCTGTGGGTGTGGCTTGGTGGGCGGGACTTGGGGGTCATGTGACGGTGGGCATGGCCAACTTTTTTTTTCTTTTTTAAAGCATTTTTAACTACCAGTTCCAGTGAACTGTAAAAGAAATGCTTTTAAAAAGTAAAAAAGGTTCCGATGATCACAGATCACTGCAATCATTGGAACCTCTTTTTTTTACCTTTTTAAAGTATTTTTTACTACTGCTGATTCACTCCGGTTTGGTCCGCCCGAACCGGAGTGAACCGGTAGAATTTTACCCCTGGCCTAGATGAGGTAAATAACTGGCTGAGATGGCAGTGCAGAGAATCCTGTCCACTTCCTCTGAAGTTATTATTATCCTACCTGTAGATTTGAAAAAGATAGGTAAGATACTACCTTTAAGAAACATATTCTTGGGGTACTAAACTAAAAATACTTTACATAGTTTTCACTTTTTCCTCTTTGAAATACAAAGCTTAGAAAAAATATTTGCATCTGGGAAAGGTTTGCTGAAGCAGAACTGTTTTAAAACCACATGAACCTTCTTACCGTCATTTACGCGGATGTTCAAAACACTATTTTTTTAATTTGGTGTTTCTATGGTTACAGTTGTACAGCAATAGTTTGTTCCTTTCTCGGAGTTGTTTTTGTTTTTTCAAACCATATAAAATAACTGAAAAATATTTGGTGAGTTGTAGAGGATGGAGAGGGGGAAAAACAAATAGCTTGGCAATTAAAATGCTTTATTGATTTTTCCTTTCTTTAGTTAAGCCTTGAGTGGGATGGCTGATTAGCAAAGCCAGGAATCTATAATTATGGTTTGAACTGTTATTTTTAGTATGCAGGTTTTCAGTATGGCTGGTTCAGTTGGGAAGCTTTTTATTCCCATTAGTCATTGAAATGAGCATGTTGAGCATGACTGATTGGTCTCTCTGTCTCTCTCTGTCTCTCTCAACTCTAGATTAATAAATCAATTCCTCTATAAATTCTATTAATTTCAGTCATTATTGGTATCACCATTTGATGCATGGCCATACTTTCCTTTTCCTTTTTATCCTCTTGGTGTATATGACTATTGAAATTATTGCAAGGAAGCAATAGGAAGCATTTTCCACCACAAGGTCCTGCAGCTTTATGCTAGACAGAGTTGCATAGTATCAATTCCTTCCAATTTTCCATGCATAGAATCAGGGAAGAAATCCCAATGAATGCATATTGTACAGAGCTGCATGTAGAACATAGTTTTCATCAGTCACTGAGAAATCTATGAAATGAAAAATATTGTTTGTTGTGCATTTGTTCATTTAGAGAATGCATATCAGAAAGTGAGTTGTAGAACATTTTATGTAAATATGGAGTTGAATATTGGTTGGTGAATGTGATAATAGAATTTCTGATAGAAATAAAGCATGTGAGAATAAACAGGATGCTTAGTGAACAGTTCAACACTGAGCAAGGAGTATGACAAAGAAGCATGAGGTCCTCTTGGTTGTTTAATATAATTATGGGTAAATGTATAAGAGATGCTAAGGGTGACATTAGAGATGTGAGAGCTCTGAATCTGAATGAGTTGGAGCAAATATTGGAATATGCGATGCAGTGTGGAATATGCAACTAAAAATAATATATCCAAGATCAATGTAGTTGTGTTTGATAGGAAAATGGACTAAGCTGTTGCAAATTACATATAAATAACAAAAAATTAGAATAAGCCATTGAACTTTTATATCTTGGTAGAATGTTTATTAAAGAATGTTTAATAAATTTAAGAATGTTTATTAAAGATGAAAAAACAAAGGATGGAGAAATTTTAAGGCATACAAATATTATTAGAAAAATAGTAGATAGAATGTTTCTACAAGCACAACGAAACGAGTGAAAAGATAGAAAAGATAGAAACCAAGCATTGGATCATTGGTTCATTCATTGTTTCTGTTTTATTTAAGTAGAAGTTGGAAAAGTCACAAGGCCATAAACATACATTGAATACAAATGGGATACTTAAGAGGTAGATATGATAAAAAAGAAAGGGATATGGTCAAGCATTAATGAGTGCTGATTGAATATGGACTGAACAGTAGAAAAGGAATATGCTGACTTAGTTTGATTATATAGAATATATGAGAATCAATTTGGAAAACAAATATAGAAAGTAATTGTGAATGGGTTACCACGAAAGGGATGATGGAAAAAATTACAGTCAGACAGTTGCTAAGATCTTCAGAAAGAAAAAAATAAAATTAAAAAAATCAAAAGGAATTGTATAAAGACACAGGGTAAACAACAATTGTTTGTAAAAATGAAAAACATAAAGTGGTATAGTGAATTGTGTTGGTATAAACTAGATTTAACTGCATTTCTTTTTCCTGTCCTTAATTTTATTTGCCTTGAAAAGACATAGCATTATTGACATGTATGGCTTTAATTCATTTAGTCAAGAAAAATCTGAGCATAAAATATTTTCTTCTTTTTTTTTATTTCTTCTAGTGACAGTCCTAGCTATTTTTCATGAGCTTCATGTTGATACAGATCTTTATACTCTCCTTTTTGGAGAAAGTGTCCTTAATGATGCTGTGGCTATAGTACTCACACAGTAAGTGCAAAGTTTCTTTTCTTAAAGAAAGTCAATGATGGATGTTTGTGAATTATGCTTTTCTTATACATATAACAAGATAAATTTGAATTGTTGCTAAATATTACTCATATGTTAACATTCACTGTTTTGGTGCATTTAAAGTAATACTTTTACTTTAATTCTTATTACCTCATTAAACACTGGCTGTACAGTCAAATTTCTACAAAATAGTACCTACAAAATAGGAGGCATTGTTTTATTTTATTTTAAATCATAAAGTGCATGCTGATATGCCTTTAGACCATTAAACTAATTGAGAAATCTACCTCATCATGGGGAAACAGTAGATCAGAATGAATGGAGATAAGTAAAATATATTTGCTCCTGGTTGAATTTTATCTTGTATACTTTGAAGAACATTCACACATTTGTTTAAAAATTACTAAGCTTTTATATATAAAGTCATTCCTCATAGACATTATACCTGAGTTCACAGAGTGGGCTAAGTACAATATGGTTATTGGGCTTTGCTTTAGTGTATTATCTGTCAATTTTTATTTTGTTTGTGTAAATGGGTAGTCATGTATAATCTCAGCCATAACATATATCTGTGTATGCTTCCACATGTTTTTTAAAAACATTTAAATAACAATGTTACATGATTGTAACAGAAAATAGAAGTTTCATAGTCACCGTTTTTATTTGGTCTATGAATAAATGCTGACTGGAAGGTTATCTTCAGATATCTTGTTCTTATAGAATGTTTTTTCCCTTCCACAGGACAGAGGGAAAGGATGGTGGTTGTGTTAACATAATTATACAGATTACACAATTACATACTCGTATCGTCTCAAAAACTTTACTGGAAGTTTTTAAGAAGGTATTGGATAACCCGTTGTCTGAAGTGGTGTAGGGTTTCCTGCCTAGACAGGGGCTTGGACTAGAAGACCTCCAAGGTCCCTTCCAACTCTGTTACTCTGTTCTCTTCTGTATCATGCTGTATCATGTTTTACATAAATTATGAAAGTATATCATTTACATCAGTGGTGGGTTGCCCCCGGTTCGGTCCGGTTCGCGCGAATAGGTAGCGGTGACGCCATGACATCACCGAACCGGTTCGCAGCGTCCCGGACCCAGGCCCACCCGCACGCCCCAACTCACCTTTTTTTTAAAAAATCGCCGAAATTAGTTCTCTGCGCATGCGCAGAGCACTTTTTCGGCGATTTTTCATTAATTAAAGTTTCTGCGCATGCGTAGTAGTGCGGTTTACGCACGCGCGCAAGCGAAGCGAGTACGCGCGCGCACATTTTGCGCACGCGCGTACACGCACGTGCACGAAGAGAACCGGTAGTGAAGGTGGGTAGAGCCCACCCCTGATTCACATCATTGGTGTGTTGATATCGGTTACATATATTTTAAAATCATCATAGCGTTTACCAGACACCTATGCTTCTATATATAGGGCAGGTGAGATATTGTTTCCCCAGGTTTGGCTAGGTTTTTATTGATAAAAGAAGAACAGAAAGATATGGGATCCCATATTTTTTGTGTTTCCCCTTCATTATAGTTTTTAAAAGAATAGTGAGCAGTACAATTTGTTATAAATGGTGGGCAAGGTGGATTTCAGTTCTGGTCTCCAAATAATTCATTAAACATAGCAATATGCACTAAAATAGGAGAGGGTTCCAGACCTTATTCATATCTGATTGTCCCTCTTGGTGTCAAATCTTCTATGATCAGTGGCCTCTATTCACACTGAGAACAGGAATCAATAGCTTTCAGTATAGTCTTATAATTCATCTGATCTTTAGCTCTCTCTCTATATTGTCATATAAATAATATTGCCTTAGTTCAAAAAAGTGATTCCATATATTCTTTCAATATATTAAATTATAAACAGACTGCATTATATAATATTACATAAATTTCACTTGGTTCAAAATTCCATCCCATTTCCATGGTCTTTTTAGGTAACTATAAGGATATTTTGAAAAAAGAATAAGTTGACAAAACTGAAAATAGCATTTAAATGTTTCTATAAATGTAACTCAGAATTCACATACGCATCCAGATGTCAGTTCTTTAGATATCTTCTAACTAGGTAAGCCATCGACATAATTAACACATTTAAACACTTTAAAAGCTTTTCATTTCTTAAGATGTAGAATAAAAATGTAGATAAAAATCTTAAGAATAAATGTCATTCTCTAATGCTGCAGTTCAAGGACCATAAAAAAATAAGACTACTGCAGTAGAAAGTACAAAACACTCCTAAGTGTATTTTGAAACTTCTATAAAAAATGGTCTGTCACACATTTAGAATATTTTATATCCCAGTATTTTTTAATTTTTTCAACATTTATCATAAACACTCAAATTAATAATATTTCTAGATGAATTCTTTTGCCACCTATACCAATCTAAGTGTGATGAAATGATAGTGTGATGTAACTGCCAAAAACAACACCAACCTCATGAAATTTTAGACTGCATCAGTGGAAAAATGTTTTTCAAATCAAAGGAAACAGTCATTTCATTTTATTCTGTTTTGGTCAGTTCCTATTTGAATATTGAGTACTGTTTTGGCCATCATATTTCAACAAATTACTAAAACTGGAACAACATCATAAAATCAATGTAAGATTAGAAAGTAAACCTTAGGATGATTAATTCAAAGACCATATTAAACTTAGCTCTGAAAAATAATACTGAGGAGGGATATGATAACATTCTTCAAGAAAGTAAAACTATATCATACATTTAAAAAAATCTGTTCTCACTTGTTCCATAGTACAGGGTTTATATTAATGTACTTAAGTTATACGAAAGCAAATTCTTCGAATGGTAGAAAAAGATTGGTAGTAAAAATGGTTTGACAATTATCTAGGGAGATGAGGGGCTTCCATTACTGAATTGCTCAAGTAGAGGCTAAATAAATACGTGTCATCTGTACAAGATGTATTCATTGAGATTTCTTCCCTGATTCTATGCATGGAAAATTGGAAGGAATTGATAATATCTTGTATCTAATGCCTTGTGCTCAAAATATGATTATTTGAATAATCTGGGAAATTCTAAAAAATCTTCTCTTCATAAATAATTTGCAATAGATTTTGTGTGAATTTCACAAATCCAAAACCACTTGAGGTAATATGAAATACTGGTTGTTGTTTTTTCTTTTCTTTTCTGTTCGTATTCTGGTCAAAATCCCCTTATAGTGATTTAAGAAACCTAGAAAGTTCAAAAACACAATATGTTTCCAGATAAATGGCATGTGGTAGTTTATATAGAATACAGGTAACTGATCTGTAAGAATTCTGGAAGCAAAATTTCCAGATGCTAATGGTTTGTTTTTTGTTTTTTTGCCTAAAATACTACCATTTTCACTATTCTGCATGAGCCTTTAAATTAACATTTATCCCGGAGCTTTGGATTTGGCTGAATGGAAAATAATCTGAACCAAAATTATGAATGTATAATGTCAAACAGATTCCATTTAAACTAACCAGAAACTCAATCTGGAAATGGAATGGTGTCAACTGACATGCATGTTGCTTCCAATCACAAGAAATAAGACCCAGATTGGTATAGAGTTTAAGGCATCAGATTAGAGGGAAACCCTGTCTCTCCTCCAGCCCTAAGAAACCCTAGGAAGAAGACAATAACAAACCACTTGTAAAAAATCTGCCAACAAACCTGTAAGTTCAGGCCGCTTTCAGAAGTCAACACTGATTCAACAAACACACACACACACACACAAACACACACACACGAGAGTGAGTGAGAGAGAGAGTCACAAGATATAGTTTATAAGCCACAGCTCCTAGAGATTTTCCCAGAATTATAGAAATATTTTTCGTCTGCAACACCTTACCAGTGATATCACAGAAAATTTATGTAAATTTCCGTATTCTCTATTATACTTTTTCCTATGTGAGATACTACTTGGTAAGGTGCCAGGAGCTTCATAATTCCTATCATTGCCTTGAATTTGCTCACATTACAGGTATACCTATCCTACTAGAAGGGATATGGGCTAATTACCAATCAGAGTATTTACAATAAACTAGGTTACACTAAGAAAGAGGATATATAATGCACAGTGCAATCCATTTGAAGTGTTCATTCATATGGACATATTGGCCTAAGAGTTAAACCAGTTTTTCACAAAGAAAAACACACACATTCTGTCTATCTGAACTTTGGGATAATTTATCCTCACAATATGGCAAACTTTTTCAAAATTTTAATAAAAGCTTACTTTATAAATCTCAGTATGTTTTATAAGCTAAACCTATGCAACCAGTAGGTTACACTGTTGAATTAAGTGGGGAAGCATAGTCTGTATGTTGTAAATTTGTTATCATAAAGATTTGGTATAGCTTTGCTTCTGAGAACTAGTGGGATCTTAAAGCATTTTCAATGATGTTTTGTGCTATGGTTTTTGCTAATATGATTTCCTGCACAAAGACTTTTATCATTACGTTATATTATTATTATTATTATTATTATTATTATTATTATTATTCAGTTCTGTCCAGTTATCAAAGACTGCTTAA
>JANHFM010000259.1:106083-117162 GCA_032468115.1 Grayia smithii | reverse complement strand
AGCGCTGGCTCTTCGGCTTTGAAACGGAGATGAGCACCGCCCCCTAGAGTCAGGAACGACTAGCACATATGTGCGAGAGGAACCTTTACCTTTACCAGTAGCCAGATTACATGGAGCATGGAATATAAACTGTGGGATGTTGGAACAAAGACAGTTCTGCTGACTTCTGGCTTATTTGCTTTGTACTTATTGCAGTAAAGCCCCAAGTTAAAATCTGAAAGGTACAAGTTACTATATGAATCTGTTTGGAGAATACATTAATATGAGATCCTCTTGGGTATTCCACTTGAAGAGAAAGAGCTGGCATAGAATTCAGGATGGACCATTTAATGTAGCCACTCTCCTTGAGAACTTCTATCTGTAGGACCGGTAGTCCTTTGGTTTTTAGGTAGATGGCAAAATGATATTATTCTTTCTTCTTTTTTAGGCCCCTTCCTTGCTCTGTTTAATGTCTCCATAGTCTCATTTAGCTTCTTCCTTTCAATTTGCCCGTTTTATTGTAAAGAGCTATCACTAATGGAAGGGTTAAAAAAAAAGGTAAAGGAATCCCTGTGGATTTTACTTTGCTAGTTGTTGCTGTTTTTAGGCGGCAGTGGTCATCTCTGTTTCAAGGCCATCGAGCCCGTACTGTCGGAAGACATTTCCATGGTTGTGTGGCCAGCATGATGCCATGGAGCACTGTTGCTTTCCCACCGAAGTGACATCTCTTTATCTACTTGCATTTGCATGCTTTCAAACTGCTAGGTTGGCAGGAGTTGCAGCAAGTAACGGGAGCTCACCCATTGCGTGGCGCTTGGGTCTTGAACCTGGGCTGCTGGCTTTCAAGCCGACACACCCAGTGTCTTCATTGCTGTATCAATGGAAGGGGGCAAATCCATATTACATTAACTGAGCAGTGATATCCATCTCAGCAAAATAACAGAGTAATCCCTTGAAATTTGATCATCCTTCTTTCGTGGATATGGAATTGTATTTGTGAATTTGCCTCCTGGACTTCAGTGTGATTTACCTTTTCTGTTGGAACTGCATCAGTAAATATTGGCGTGTTTTGCCACATCCACTATTACTCCTTCCCACTGTGATGTGCAGCTGATGGCTGGAAGTTTCACTGTTTTAACCCACCTTGTTTCTGAGCTCCTCCGTATTCTAGGATGTCCATTGGGAAGTAACTGCCTGCATCTCACTATTACAGCAAACCTGTGTATTATTTTGATGGGGTGAATATGATACACTGCTCCTATGTGTGATAAATATTGGAGCTATGCAGGCAACCAAGGACACAAGCCAAATCGGGGATATAGTAGTCTTATCAATGCTTCTTCTGATCCATTTGTTTTCTCTCTCTTTAGATATTTATTAACAATGAATGGCATGAGTCGAAAAGTGGAAAGAAATTCCCTACGTTTAACCCCTCGACAGCTGAGAAGATCTGTGAAATTGAAGAAGGTGACAAGGTCTGTCTTTCCACATTCTTTAATTAATCTTTCATTTGTCTTAGTCAACAAGATCTAAAAGTTGGAGGTGATTTGGTGGGGGAAAAAATACAAGGAAATGACTTTCCATTAGTTGCTCTAATCAGTTGGAAGGGACATGTTGCTTTATACGTGCTTTAAAGGTAAAGGTAAAGGTTCCCCTTGCACATATGTGCTAGTCATTCCCGACTCTAGGGGGTGGTGCTCATCTCTGTTTCAAAGCTGAAGAGCCAGCGCTATCTGAAGACAACTCTGTGGTCATGTGGCTGGCATTACTAAACACCAAAGGCGCACGGAACGCTGTTGCCTTCCAACCAAAGGTAGTCCTGTTTTTCTACTTGCAGTTTCTGTATGCTTTTGAACTGCTAGGTTGCAGAAGCTGGGACAAGTAATGGGAGCTCATCCTGTTACGCGGCACTAGAGATTCGAACTACTGAACTGCTGACCTTTCAATCGACAAGTTCAGCATCTTAGCCACTGCGCCAGTACAGTTACAGTTACAGATTGTCTCAGAATTATCTGTGGCTGTGTAACAACCTTTTAGCTCCCCACAAGCATCCTCCTTCTCTAAGAAATTAAAAAATATATGTTGATGGTGTAAATGTATCAATTTATTATTGTAGCTGCTGCTGTAGAAACAAGATACTAAACAAGAATATTGTGGTTTTGTATCACTCAATACAATTAAAGATGTGTGGAATACTCGGTAAAGAAGAGTGATATGCCTGCAATTGTTATTATATTCTGACATGAAATTTTTTTCCAAATAGATACACCAATTGCCACAATGTAAACTATGGTGTTGTGTGTACTATAAGGACCATTGTGAATGATAAAAAAACAACTGCAATCTACTCTTTATACACTTAAATTAGTAACATACAATAACATAACAATCCACATCTCTTATAGTCTTAAAAATAGTAATGTGTAGAATAGAAAGTTGGGACTTTCCCCCCCCCCGAGTTCTGATTCTCCTGGATGTCAACAAGCTCTGCTGTCCTTCTGTAATATGAAGTTATTTGAGTGAAAACTTGGAGATCTGCCTGCATAACTGAAATTTTATTATATCCATGACATAATATAATAATATATTTTCCACCATAGGATACTATTGGTTGAAAACATGCAGAAGGGGCCTTCATCTTGCAGTGGATATATAAATGATGATGATGAATGAATGAATGAATGAATGAATGAACATACACACACATATATATTTATATATATTATACATATAAACATTTTGAGGCCAACAACTTTTAACACCAGAACTATTAAATGCATCAAGTATGCAAATACAGAAATAACAACTGAAATAATAAATAATGAAAATTAAGTTTTGCAAATAGCACTTTCTATCCATCAAATTAAGGATCACAGTGTAGTTCTTAAGGCCAGTCAAGTTATTTTGGCACACGAGACAATCTCACAATAGTCTCTTTATTCCAGGGTAGTAGAAATGCAGTCGTTCTAAAATATTTTCCCTTCCCTTACATGACAGCCAGTTTGGCTGGCTGAGGCAGTTGCCTTCCTATCTGAAGAGAGCTGTTGCTGAGGTCTGTATAAGAATTTAATGTATTTAAGATAGATGAGGAGGCTGACAATTGTCTGCTGTGTCCACAGTAGGCTCTCTGGCAGCAGAATTCTCTGAATAAGAGGTAGGCAGGAAAGCTAGTGGTAAAACCACTTCTTTATTTATTTTTTTAGTTAGATTGTTCATAATATAGGTGTCTGCAGGGATGATCAAGAGGGTATATGAAACAAATATAAAAGCAGGCAGAGTTTCAATTGCATTATCACAACATCCATCTTGTCTTTTCTACCATACTCTCCGGACACTCCTACTTTATAACAATTCTTATTGTATTGCAAAAGGACCATATTTAGACGCCTTACCTTATTGTCTTTGGCAAAAAACCTTGCACTGGCTTCTCAAGAGTAATGTTCAGTGTGCTTCTAATGTTGCCTGTGGCCTTCAGCTGCATTCTGGCCTATAGTCAAAAGCAGATCTGAAAGACAATATATTTTTACCTGTAGATTTTATTAACTTATTTGGACTTACTTACTACTACTTTAGAAAATATTATTGAAACACTAAACCAGTATTAATCATGCTTGTCTGATTAGTTTTCTTTCATAATTCAATGAAGCGTAGTTCTAATGCATGTGTACTATTTTATTAGATTTAAAATTTAAACCCTTAAATCTCTTTGGAAAATGTGAGAATTACTGACTAGCTGACGGCAGAAATGTTCAAATTACGGAAAAGGTGAGGTGTTTATCTTGTGCTGTAGAATCCCTTTCCAGTAAATCCCCTGACTTCTCAAACTTCCTTCAATCCATGCGGAAATTCTTCACATGACCCTTTCAAACAAGGAAATGTGGGTCTCCTGGGAAGCTTCAGACTGCAGAGAAGATGCACAAAAGAACTAGTATTGCCAGCTTCAGCAATCCAGTAAGCTCAAAAACACTGCCAAGAGGAATTTAGAAGAATCTCAAGAAATTGCTAGAAACACAAAAGCTTTGAGAGACTATATGGTATCACAACATACTGTAGCACAGAGGAGTTGAAGTCCACAAGTCTTAAAGCTGCTAAATTTGAAGACCTCTGCTGTAGCACAACTTTACTTGCATGGCTAGAAACACAAATTTACTGTAGCAGCCATACCCTTACCTATTCTTTATTTTCTGAGTTCTGCTTGTTTTAGGTGGAAACTTTTTCAAAAAGCAAGTAAAGCTATTTTAAACATTCATATTTGCTCCTTAAGACTAAACCATTACATATGAACTTATTTTTACAATTTATTCATTTATTTATTTATTGTTAGGATTTCTATGCTGCCGTTCTCCCGAAGGACTCAGGGCGGCTTACAAAGGTTAAAATAACAATAAACAAACAATTGATTAATTTAAATTTAAAATGACAATTTAAAACGGGCGCTCCCGCGCATGCACAGAAGCTTTTTTTGATGAAAAAACCTCAAAAAAAGCGATCTACCCATGCCCGCGAGCGCGCTTCACGCACTCCGCCCAGACACCGGTAAGTACGGATGCGCAGGTGGGGCCAGCTCCCGGTCGCATAGAACCGGTTCAGTGACATCACAGAGTCAGTGCTACCTATTTGCGTGAGCCGGCCCGAACCGGGAGCAACCCACCACTGGCCTAGAAGCATATGAAGAACTATTGCAGGAACTGGATATATCTAGTGTAGTGAAAAGAAGGGCTGCCACAAGGAAGAAGGGGCCAATTTATTTACCAAAGCACCTGTAGGCAAGACAAGAAACAATGGATGGAAACTAAGCAAGGAGAGAATCAACCTAAAACTAAGGAGAAAATTCCTAACAATGAGAACAATTAACCAGTAGAACAAAGTTGTTCAGAAGTTGTGGGTGCCCCATCACTGGAGACTTTTATGAAAAGACTGGACAGCCATTTATCAAAAATAATAGGTCCCCTGCAAAAGCAGGGAGTTGGACTAGATGACTTTACAACATTGTTACTGTTACATAAAAACACATTTAGCAGAGGGCCTCCATTATTCTAATCCAAGCCTAGGAGAAGAACCAGGCCTTTGAGAGTATACAGAATGCTGAAAAAAAGGCAGACTTCCTGGATCCCAATACATGGCACTATTGGAAAGAACCCAGAGTATATCTTCTCTGCTGGATCACAACAGCTGGGGAGAAGCCATATGAAACAGCCAATTAGGGAGTATATCAGATGAAACAGTTGTTCTTGTACTCTGAGGAAACTATAGGTTAATTCTTATGTATCTGTAGTGCACATATGCAAACATTGATATGAACCCAAACAGTACTTTTCTTTTTTTAAAAAATCACTAAAATTATATTAACCTGTCCTCTATTTCATTAAATACATGTTTCATTGATGTGTAACATCTGGGGAATTATATTTTGCATGAATCCACAATTCATGTGTAGGCTTTTCCACATGGTTAGAATTCAGTGTCTTCTTTACATTTAATTTGTTTAATTATAGTTTTATTTTTCATTGTCTTCCTTGACTTTTCTTACTAGAGCTTGCAAATCAGGGGTGGTATTCACTTACTTTTGCTACTGGTTTGCAAATGTGAGCCTTCCATGCATGCGCAGAGTGTCAAAAATGGAACGTGATAATGTTCGGGCGGGTGGGCAGAGCCTCCCACAGCTGCTGCTACTAGTTCTCCCGAATCAGATAGAGCCAGCTGAATACCACCACTGTTGCAAATCATTTGCATTTTCTGCCATCAGAGGCATATCATCAGCATAGCTATGATATTTCTTCATCCAATTTGAAACAATTTCTAATATTTAGCATTAAAGATAGCAAGTACTTTATGGCAATAGAAATTGCTTTGGAAATCCTGTACTAAAAACTCCATGTCCATCGGTAAAAAGGACTAAAATAAAAGGATCTCAAAAAGAAAAAAAAAGATTCTTAATTAGAATTTGGTGCAGTTGCAATTAATATTATAGTAAAAAAAATGTGCTAATTTGACAACATTATTAACATTCTACGTCAGTGATCTCTACTATTGAGCTGGAAATTGAAATGTTTTTACCAGATGATCTTCCCACTGTGGCATAGAATTAATTTCCCATAAGGATATAATCTTGATGTCAGCAGCCAAAGAGTTGAGTATAAAAAGGAACTCTGGTAGAGACAACTATTTCTTTGCTTTGGGAAAAAAATGTTTGGTTTGTGTTTCCCTGGGGCTTCATATTGTGAGGCTGTTGACACACTCCTAATTTGGTTTATGAAGGGTAAAGCTATGAATGACACAACTGTAACAGTTTATGAGATCACTTTATGCTTATGCTCCATGATTTGTACTGTGCATGTGTGAGTGAGTTATAAAACTAATGTTTTTATCAGGAATATGTGAACATATAACCATTCAGAAGACATATGGCCAATAAATAATTCAAAGGCATCTAGTTCACCTGTAGATTTCTTACATATCTACTATGTTTTAAAGTCTAGTAGGATTGAAAATAATGCTCTTTGTGGCATATGTTTACAGACTGGCAAAATGTGACAGTGTCAAATGATATTGCCCTGAAAAATAAACTTTATTTTGTTATGCCACAACATTTGGATGAAATAGCAGCCCCAAGGAGAAACTGCTAGACTTTAGTAAAGCACATCCTTAAGCTCATGATATTAGAATCTGTGCTATGTGAGAAAATTCATTATTTTTCTCTCCTTTTTGTCTTTATTTCAGTTCAATATCAATTTACAGTCCCAAGGAGAATCCCAACACCTTTGATGCTGCTGCCTTCTTCCAATCGGTGGGCAATTTTTTAGGAATCTTTGCTGGATCTTTTTCTATGGGCTCTGCCTATGCAGTTGTCACTGCACTAATATCCTTTGCTACTAAACTAGAGTGTGTTTGGAAGGTCAGGTGCTGTAAAATGCAGCCATTTCACATTTATAAGAATTTGAGTTTAGGTTTTTTGTGATGCCATAAATATAATCCTTTTGGCTCTATAGTCATTTCTGTCAAAAGTTACAGCTGCAGATGAGCTTGAATGCATATGCAAATTTGTTAATCTGACCATGGGAAGTGTTAACAGATGGGAAGAATGAAAATGAGGGCAAATAGCCTCCTATAATCATCTTCCTGCTTAAATTGTACATGATTTATTCATTAATTTCTTCTAATGACATTACTTAGTCAGTATCCATATCAGGAATTTGTACAAGCCATAGTTAAAAGAATGGATGGTGTCAAATTCACGGTCTGCAGACCAAATGCATCACACACTGGTGATGCACCACCACCACCACCCCCGGTTTAGCAAAAAGAAAAGTGATATGTCATGTGATAACAACATGACGGTGCAAGTTTGACACCCCTGGCTTAAAGTAACTAACATATTTACTCAGCATCTGCAACAAGCTAGACATTTAGAATATATAAAACAAAGACAGGTTCCTACATGTTTCTGGTTTTCTTTCTTGCAGTCATATTTCTCTTTTCTTTCAGGGCAGCTTGTCAGTTAATGTCTCCTGTGGAAAAGAATGACACAGTTTGCCTTGAATTTGAGCTTTATTTGTTTGTTTTTAAATTTAGAAGAGTTTTAATGAGTAAACAAACAAAAAAAATGTGCTCCTAGGAGACACTTTTCTGTAGCAATATAGAATAAGAGCTATTGCTATAAGAGAAAGAGGAGTTAACAATTTATAAGTAACCAGTTTTCGCCCCTGTGGAGATAAAATGCTCAAAGATAGAACAGTTCTTTGAGGAATGTGAGCAAGGAACAAAACATGTGTTCCTTTATGGAGTATCTCTAGAGTAGCAATTTACAGCATTACCTAGACATCACTGTGTAATATAAAGTTTTCTTTATTAACAAAGGGTGGTTTATGCTATAAATTGGTAATGGAAAAGATCTTGTGTCTGTTTTCCACTTCAATATACAGCCTCACTAGGTTCACTGCATTTTTTTAAAAAGCAAAAAATAATCAAAAAGCACCATAAAGACTAGTTTATTACCACTTTCACTTTCCCAGATCACAGTCCACTTCATTAGATTCAAATGGTCTGTGGTTCAGGAAAGGGAAAGCTACAGAACTCTCTATGATGGTTTGCTTGTTTGCCACAAAATACTAACAGGAACACCTCTGGAAACGATTTTTTGAAAGTCCCCTCAGAAAAATACATGGTTGTGCCTTTATCCTTCAGTAGACAAATTAAAATATTTTTATATCAATACACATGTTTTGCTGCTACTTTATTGGTAGTTTTTTTTTCCATCCTAGTTTAGGAAGATTGTTTTTTTTCAAGGTTGAATTTTTGGGTTATGTTGTTAGCTACTCTGAAAAACAAAGTGATTTTTTGGAAAAATTAAAAATATAATTATAGGCTCACTGAGATTAGAAAATATTTCACAACCTTTGGATAAATTATGTTTAAATATACAATATAACGCTGTGAAATTTAACTGACATTTTCAAAAGTTCTTTCACACATCCTGTATTCTTTCTTTGCTGGATGAGTTTCTTTTTGAAGGAGCATAGAAATCTGACAGGTATTTAAAAGAATCATATAAGTTTTAAAAACATACAGAAAAGAAGGTATAACAAAGCTTCAGAGGCAAAACCCAGACTCTCTCAAACTCTGCATCAGCATAAACATATCCAGATCCATAGCTTTGCAAATATACTCTCATAACAAAGAATTTTTTTACAATAGTTTGCTTATTGCCCTGCTATTTTGTTAAATAAAAATGCAGAAGTTTGCTAAGTAAATCAAGATTCATTTAATGAGAATTTTAACAAGCTATAAAAATAATAAAAATAATAATCTGTCTATTCCTTGTAACTGTAGAGTGGATAATACAATGCCAATACAATGCAGATACAAAGCTGGGTTTTTTAAATCCAGATTAAATAACCTTAATTAGTATATATCATAGAAAGGGGTTCCATCAAGCTTAATCTTTATCTATATACAACAGTTGCATAGACACCCCACTTCAGTCAGCTGATCCAAACATATTTTGGGCAGCTTGAATCTAAGGTGTCTCAGCTGACTCAGTATTGTTCACCTTGGAATAGATCAATTTTATTTAATACTGTTAAATAAATGTCGGAAAGCTCTTACAATATCCTGAATATCTCCAGGCTATACTACTAAAATTGAGTGGCAAAACTGCCGATTTTCAGAGGCATGATTTTCGGCTCTCTGCCATAGAAAAGTGTGATAAGTTTCTATGGTTTGTTAATGCACTAAATTTTAATTTAAACACGAGCCAAAACTCAAAAGAGCAAACAGGCCACATACTCAGTGACGTTATCATATCTTCATATAAAGTGCTTACTTTATACTTTGCCATAGTGCCTTGGGCAATCAGTTGAGTGAACATGAAGGATTCTAGATAATATATGCAACCTACTGCAGAAATAATGCCTTAACACAATGAAATGAAATTATTGTCTCCAGATAAAATGTATGTAATATTTCTTCCATTGATTTACTAAAATCTTAATATACCTATTTTTATTTTTTAATTTAACACTAAATAGGTTCCAGTAAGCTAGCAATGACCTTTCCCTGAGCTTGAAATATTAAAATCTTTGAGCTCATTCTGAGTTGATCATCCTGTTTGCCATTTGACTTCACAACATATTTATTTCTATGACCTGAAAACATTGTAAAGCAAAGTTAAACTAGATTTAGGAATCATATGAATAGAACTAATGAGGGGAAATTAAAGTTGTATCTGTCCAAATCAGTGATGTAGTCAATTATTTCAAAGCATGAACCATTATAAACATAGCCAGGAATACTTTCCTTGAAGTTGCATGTGAAATAAATATTCATTGAAACATAATTAAGTTTTTCCAGTAGACTGTCAAAAGGATAAACTTGTTGGAAATGGAAATTACTTATCACTGCAAGTTATTTAAGAATAGAATAGAATAGAATGAATAAGCTGGAAGGAACCTTTGTAGCTGAAATATCTCTTTTCTTAAAATTCAAAGGGAAATTATCCACAGCATTAATAATTTTGTGACGTGGTCAAGATTATATTTCCAAGATATGAGAAGATTTTTGTCTTATTTTGTATGCAGTCAGAATCTTGAAAAAGAAAAAGACTCATACAGTACTTATTCCCATTTCACCCACTGGATTTATATTTTTCCACAGACAATGGATATATGAATTGATTTACATTACATCAAACATTCATTGCTTGATGTCTCCATCATATTAAAAGATCCAAAGCCAGCAGAACATCTACAAAAGGGGCTCCAAATTATAATTTAATAGTTGTGGACTACATGGGAAAATATCATTGTAATTAATTTAAAATTATAGTCAATTACATTTAAATTAATTAGAACCCAATGGAATCTAGTTCCATACACGGACATAGGACATGTTCACTTAATACCAAATAATATTACAGCTCGGGTCTCAGCAAGAAATGTTTAACTACCATCCCCAATTGTCCCAATCAACATTATTAATGATTAAGAATTTCCAGTAACTTATATAAACCCAACTAGCTTAATAAGAGAATTTGTGATAAATTAGTGCCATTCTTAATTTGTGTTCTTGTCATTCTGATACCTAATGTTACAAAATCAAGTCTGACAAACTAAAACAATTGCTCTTTTTCCTTAGCTTTATTTTTCCTTTAGCACTTGACAAAGTTTACTAAACTGTGTGAGTTCCCCATGTTGGAAACTGGCTTGTTTTTCCTTTTATCGTGGAGTGCTTTCTTATCTGCTGAAGCTGCTGGCCTTACAGGTAAGTATCTCTTGTCATTGAGGTAATTAGGAGATTCAGTTTTCTGCTGTAATAAATGTGTGTAATCATACAAAGATGTGTATGGAATTTGTGTACTTCAGTGGAGTTTTCACCCAAAATGGAGAAATGGTTGGAGAGATTTTAGGAGGTAAAAATACTGGTAGAAAAATAATATGTAGTACTGGGTAGTTTGTTGAAAAAAATACCATATTTTTTGGAGTATAAGACGCACCTTAGTTTTTGGGGAGGAAAATAAGAAAAAAGATGACTGGGGGTGGATCTGCCTCCTGGAATACCCCCAATCAGCTGTTCCCAGAGGTGAATTTTAGCAGCAGGTTCCAT
>JANHFM010000259.1:95617-105983 GCA_032468115.1 Grayia smithii | reverse complement strand
GAAGCTCTGTTTGGAGACTCCTTTTCTGAAGCTTCTTCCTGGAGGAGGCTTTTTTGCTGAAAAAGAAATATGCCTCTACCTCCCTCGTTGCAGCAAACAGCCTGCTTTACTTTCATTTTCATTTTCAGCATAGCTTGAAGATTAGAACAAGAAAAAAAAAACTCCCAGCATTTTATTTCCTTGCTGCAAGCAGTAGAGGCCCATGGAACAAGCAATGGTAATTGCTACAACCTGTTCGCTGATGGTCAGGACAATGAACATGCTAATTAGGCCAATCCAACTCTGTGGAAGCTAAACCAGCTGTTTCTGCTTGTTCTAAGGAAGTAAATTGAGGCCAAAGGGTGGGGACCAGGTGAGGATACATTCAATGTATAAGACGCACCTGACTTTTCACTCCCTTTTAGGGAGAAAAAGGTATGTCTTATACTCCAGAAAATATGGTAAATATTAATCAAAACAGCAATGGTTTTGTGTAAAAAGATATTTTTCTATTTTGTTATATCAATGTAAAAACTTACTACTCTACAATAGGAAAAATCTTATAGATGAATGAAATGTATTAATGTACTAACTAAAACATATGGTAAAGGAAGAATCAATACAGTAAAGAATGAATGGCTATTGAATGAATGTGGACTGAATGCAAAATTGAGCAACTATTATGAAAAAAGCTTGTTGAGTTTATGTGATCGTATTGAAAATCTTAATGACAATTGATTTAAATAAAACATGAAAAAATGAATGAATCAAGATTTTTTGGGTTACTGTTTCCTTTTTTTAATGTCTCTCTCCGCTCTATATAACATTGCTAATCACAAAAACAGAATAGTGTGATGGGAATCTAGGTATACTTTATATATATATAACTCTGTGTGTGTGTGTGTGTGTGTGTGTGTCTGTGTGTGTATAAATACACAAACATTAATTTATTCTCATTCAGAGGAAGCAAGGAAGCAAGTCTAGAAAATGAAAGTATTAAAATTAATGAATAATCTCTTTAAATTTATGGAATAAATTATATGAATTGGATTAGTGGAATATTTGTAAGTCATATGAAAGAAATAGTGAAGAAATATGAAAATTATTTCTAATATATATAGAATAAAACATTTATAAAGTAATAAAGGTGGGATACAAATCTAATAAATAAATAAATTTTATATAATTATAAAAAAAATTAATCACTTCTGTACTAGGATACTTTCATCTATTTCTGTTTTTTTAGAAATGTTTGAAGATTTTTATTCAAAATCAATCATTAAAAAAACTCTAATGAAACTAGAGTTTTTAATGATAATTTTATTGCTGGACATATGGCCTCCCTATATAAAGTTTCATTTTTAGATCTTAGGATAAAACCATGCCATATATAATTGGGAGATGTCATGTTTTCACACTTAAGTGACATACTGAAGTTTCTTCTTTGATATGAACCTTTTAACCTTATAACCTTTTTCCTGTTCATTTATATATATAGAATAACAGTAATTGTAATTGTTACAATGCTCACAGATGAGTTTTACATTTATATAGCAGATGTAATTTTTTTAGAAGCCAAGATATGAATATTCCAGATGCAATTATAAATATTTTTTTAAAAAAAGAAATTGTACAGAAGCTTACAACCTGTTATTAATTTCATTGGAAAGAAATTGCTCAAATTATTACAAGTAATTATCTTTTCCAGTTTATACAATAAAATTTAATGTCAGATATTTGTGAATATAGGAATTACTGTAAATGCATAAACTAGTGTTATGAAATGGCTTCCAACTTGATTCTTCTGGAATCTTTAATCATCATCGCCTTTCATATGCTACATATTTTACACATGTAATTAATTCCTTGATAAACGCTATTGGAAGAGAATTGGATATTCCTTGACAGATAGTATACTTCAGGATTAATATGTATATATACAGCAGAGAGAATTATGATTTTTCTGCTCTGTTCTTCATTGGACTGGGAAAAATCATTTATCACTTTTGAAATCCTTTCCAGTAATAGTTCTTTTTATTCATGTTTTTAAGGAAGTGATACTTAAAGCATTCAGCTCAACTCTAGTACCTTTATTTTTATTTTATTTTTATTTCTCCCTGAATTCACAATATTCTGAATTTATAATTCAATTTTCTCTAAAGAATCTACTACAAAATAGAAAGCTCCTTAGTGTGAGGTTGGTTAAAGGGAATGATAATATCTAACCAACATAAATATGTCAAATTTATCTTTATTTAGAACAAGGTTCAAAAGTTGGTATTTAGATGTCATGGTAAAATGTTATGTCCCTATATGACTGCCTGAAATGTTTCACTCAGTCACTTTCATGATGTTTTTCTGGAATTTTCGGATGAAAATCTGCAAGTACTGTCAAGCTTGCCAGTTTTCACTGGCACACTCAGTGGCACAGTTCAATTGACACAAGCCTGAAAGCAATACTCTGACATCCAGTTGTGTGAGACGTTCTAATTAAAACACTTCAGAGAGTGATCTTGGCACCTTGGATTTGGCAGACTTGCCCAGAAGCACTTTCAGGTTATTTCCAGAGGACTTTTCTTCCCCAAAAGAATCAGTTAAAAATTCCAGAGTAATGTATTTTTATATAAAAATAAATATTTCTGTGAAATATTTTCAATACAGTTATAAGATTTAGGATTTAATTGAACCTCTATCATTGTCTTTCTCCCAATCATTTGTGGAGTCCAAAACAAATTATTTTTTGTTTTATTCTTTGATAAGGAAAAACCTAAACCTCACCTAAAAATACCAATAATCATTCCAATCAATTGAATCAAGTCAAAAGATTTTTCATGTTATATATTTAGTATATTATTTGTTTCTCCATGCTGGCAATCAATACAGCATATATAATACTTTCAGAAGCATAAGGAGCGTCAGAAGTAATGGACTTATAAATAACTTCATTGCTTGATCATAAGTAGCTTTAAGTGGATTAGACCTGAAAATCAGCATCTTGGTCAAAAAGCTCTAGAGTAGGCAATCAATGTGGATCAATACACGTAGCATGTCTAAGATTCAAAAACAAACACATATCATTCCTAAATTCTAAAAAACAGATCAGACAAGGAAAAGTAAAAAAGTAAAACTAAATCAAACCCAGATTACCTTAAGTCAATTAATGTAATTATAATTATTATGTACCGGTAGTTTATAATATAATTTTAATTTACTGTAACAGAGACGAGGTCCAGGGCTTTAAAGGAATAAATGTGATCCTATGTGGTCAGCTTAGCAATTTTTATCTAGAATTGGATAAATTAACATTATGTGCTAATTCTAGATCCCATGCATGTGTACATGAAGCTTTACTCACCTGCTGAGTGAGTGACAGGCCAGTTCCTAACAGGCTGTGGACTGGTACCAGTGTGCAGCCTGGGGGTTGGGGATCCCTGTGCTATATTCTTGGAATGCTGTGTTGAAGAAGCAGCTGTGTGACTTGTTTTTGTGGGTGAGGCTAGGCAATTAAGTTCATAGATGATTAGTTGGCTGGGACCTGTGTTTGAGATTATGATGGTAGGGTATTTGGGAAACCTGAAGATAGACTAGGTCAGGCCATAATGTTCAGGTGATGACAGGCAAAGGAAGATATGGATACAATCATGGGGTGACTACATATGGGAAGGAGTTCTGCTATCTTCAGTTGATTCACCTTCTGGTCCCCAGAATTCAGTCTGAAGTCAGGTCATTGAATCCTCAGTGATCCCAACCTCTAACTAATGATAGCAAATGACCTTCTCCTTGATGAGGCATTGACCTGCCATGTTTTACCAAGATTTTAGGGTGGGGTCTTTCCTTGGAGGTTCAAGTGTGGCATCAATCATGAGACTGGGCTGGAGGGTTAGGGGTGGATATCACTGGAAAGCATTAATGGCTTCCAGAGGGTCGTCTACTGTACTTCACACGTAACTTAAAGAGAGACCCTTTGTTAAAGTTGGGCTATAGGCATCAGTTGGATTTATTATTTACTGTATGTAGCCAGCGGCCTGTGTTTCATAGACAATATGAGAATTTTGCCAAGAATTTAATGGGTGGTTTGACAAGGCCTTAGTCATTACATGGAGTGGATGGAGGTTTCTTTTTGGTGGTGCCTCCATCTGAAATTGTATTCATATTGCACAAACCCTGACATAATTTATGCAAGTCTTAAGGACCCGGTTGTTCTTTTCTAAGCTGACATATTGTTTTGTTGAATGTTTTATACAATTATGCCTGGTTTGGCCATGTTGCAGAGGAGGGAGTATTATTAGTTGCTTTTATAATAAGCCTTCCAGGGTTGGTTGCAGTGGTGGGTTGCTACCGGTTCACCCCAGTTCAGATGAACCAGTAGCAGCGGCAGCAGGAGGCTCCACCCACCCACCCGGATGTCATCAAATACAATCTGTGCATGCGCGAGTGAACCGGTAGCAAAGGTAAGTGAAATCCACCAATGGCTGGTTGGGGTGGGTGGCTGTAAATTTAATAAAACTTAAAATTTCATTTTATTTGAAAGATTCATTCAAAGGAAAAACAAAACTGCCAACTTTTCAATTGCTTATATATTAATAGAAGTTTCTTAGCAGGAGATTAGAAAATATATTGCCTCATTTACATTATGACTCAGAGATGTCATTGTTGCAGTATATTGGCACATTATTCTGCTGGTTCCTTTCTCCTTGGTCACATGTCATCTTTAGCAGGAGTAAACCCATCCTTCAAACATATAATGCATAATAAAATATTTATATAATATTTATATAATAATATCTATCATCTTTAAAATAAATTCTTCACAAAACCATAAATCTTTTGATTTTTCAGGTTAGGCAGAGCTACTTTGTATGTAATCAACAATTAAACAAGAGTATTATATCTGCAGCCACAATTTTATTTCTCCAAGTTGCACCAATCAATTCAGCATTTCTTTAAAACTGAACCGTTATTTTTTTATTATTATTGTTTTTTGGAAATGAACATCCAGCTTAGTAAGAAATTGTTTCCAATGAAGGAATTATTTTTAGTTCCAGATAGTGAAGGCCTCCTCTAACTTTTAATGAGAAAGGAGCCAATGATTTTTTTTCTTTTAACAATTGCTATGTAAACAACAGCATTTTGAAATAAAAGCTGGATAATGTCAGAAGGAAATTGAATATTTTCACTAATAAAACTTTCCAAGAATATAATGCAATTGAGAATCCATTGTAATGTGATTTTATCTATAAAAGCAAATTCTAGCTATTTGCACATTTTAACTGTCTCTATTGTGTAAACCCAGTTCCAAGGTGCAATCTTACACATATTTCCCTGAGAGGAGATCCCAATGAAGTAAAGAGGCTTACTTCTGGCTAGACAATAATTAATTGGTGTGCACAATAGTAATTAATCTTGGTGATATTATTTTAAACACAATCATTTTTAAGAAAACTGTCAGGTGACGAGAGGTCGACAAAAACAACCTGAATTGTTGCTTTTATTCTGGAATTGTTGACTCAATTAGCATCAAAATCTTAGAAAAGCACCTCCAGATTGCAAAATGTTTATTTTACAAGACAACAGTCCTTCTCTTTGTCTATGTTAATAATGTCACAGCTAGAAATATGAGCCCCATTTTACCAAATGGTGTATTATGTTGTTAGGTGACATCCTGATAAGAAAAGTCTGCCAGATTTCTTATGCACACTGTAAAAGACTGACCCAATTGAGAATATATAAGATTAGGATAGTATCATATTAAAGATCAGTGTTGTATTTGGATGATTTCACAGCGATTCTGAACAGTTATGGACAAGGATGGACAAGTAATTTTCCCAATCGGCCACATGAGAAATGGGGACTGTTGTGAATGGCCAAGCCAATAGGCTGAACTTAAATCTGCTCAATTGCATGCATGGTGCACACTTATTTATGTTTGATTTCTAATTTTTAATAGACCTCATATGGGCCAGACAGGAACCGTCAAAAGACCAGATGTGGCCCAGAGGCCAAAACATGCCCAGTTCTGAGTTAGACAGTCTTCAAACAACAAAACTGTATAGATGTATAGTAAGCAGGTCACATTACAGCAAGATGCAAGAGCTTCCTGACCTCAAATGATTTTGATCAAAGCTAAATTCTAGTTCATTGAAGCAAATTATTATAACACCTTCTTATGGCTTTTTTATAGGCAGTTAATGTTGTTTAATTATTTTTCAAGCAGGCAAATCCCACCCCTCCCCTTTTCCTTTTGAATACATTCTAGGAAGAAATGAAAACAGCTTGATGTGTGGGTTGTTTTGTTTTTGTTTTTTCAGGAATAGTGGCAGTTCTTTTTTGTGGAGTTACACAGGCCCATTATACATACAATAATCTGTCAGCAGACTCCAAAATGAGAACTAAACAGGTAAAGTATGCAGTCTTCCCATCTTTCTGACCCTTTGTTTGCTTTGTATCTTCTGCAACAGTAATTGGGTATCTCACAGAGCTGACAATATAGCCTGGAGAGGTTTCATTAAATCAAAAAATCCAAAGCTTGTATCTTCATTAAGGGAGAAGTATATCAACAACTGATCTTTGCTAGCAAAGGCATTGGCAATTTTTCTGCTAAGCAAAATTTAAGAAAGGTCTGTTTTTCTTTTGAGGCCAGAAGCATCAAATGTCACCATAGATATGAAATGTGCAGAGCTGGTGATAGTTTTCAGTGCCTTTTATTAAGTCAGCCTGAGCCTCTACTGGAGATATACTTTGCTCAAGGGCTTATAGCTTGATGGGGTTTCTATCTTGTCTTTTGCTTGGAATCACTGACACACATCTCCATGTCATCTCACAAATGGGGATTAAAATTCCTTTAGGTGAAGCATGCTTTTCAAAACTGAGACCATAATTCAAGGAAGATAGCTCTTTGGTTCTGTAGATTTTAATAATGAAGTTGATCTGCTTTGTTGCCAGAAATAGATAAAGCGGTTAGATAATTTTAGACCATGTTTAGTGATGTAGTCATTAAAAATGATCCAATTTAATGGTGATGTGCATTATGGTGTTTTTTTTTCCCCAAAATGTGACAGTTTCAGGTACTTCCTGTTTATTCTACCCAACTTAGGCCCATTAAGTCCAAATGAATATTGCAGGCGTCATATTTTCAAATAAGAAAAAGTACAAACCAAAGAGTTCTGTAGAGAATATAGCACCTGGAGTAGATGAATTGTCTGAGTGTTCTCTAGAGCAGGGATGTCAAACTCACAGCCCGCGGGTCGCATGCGTCACATGCTGCCCCCACC
The DNA here is from genome assembly GCA_032468115.1 of Grayia smithii. NCBI lineage: Eukaryota > Metazoa > Chordata > Lepidosauria > Squamata > Grayiidae > Grayia > Grayia smithii. Next base: position 98,733 of record JANHFM010000259.1, on the reverse strand, counting down.
TGGTTTAGTGAAGGGAAACAAAGTCCCGAGACATCACATGATACCACCATGACAATGCAAGTTTGAGAGCCCTGCTCTAGAGGAAGAAAACACTTAAATATATAGGCTGTTGGGGCAGAGGTTTTGCAGGATCAGAAACTTCAAAATAGACATTTCTATAATCAGTGAAAAAAATCAGTCACCTTACTTTCAACATCTAAGCACTCTATTTGTAACCTTCAAGTAAATAACTGGTGCTTTCATTGGTTCTGTTGTTCAGCCTCCTTACCTTGTTATGCTTTAGTGCCTTTAGTATTAGTTTTTATACATCGTATCACTTCTAGTTATTGTTTTCATAATTTTTTATTAGTTCTATAATCAAAAACTATACTTGTTACTGTTCAGCTTTCTTTACTTTGGTTTGGGATGCAAATGTTCATCTTAATTGCCCTGAAATCCTGAAATGAAAACAACTTCATAGATAATTTGTCATGTACTTATAGCTGTTTTTTTAGTGTAGTCCTAATATGACTATATAATAATCCTATACTTCTGCTCCAAAATTGGATCTTTGATAGCAGCATAACAAATAATTCTGCAGCTAGTCAGATACCATCATCATAGATTCCAATCCATGCTTTACCTTTCATAGATGAATTATCTACCCATAACAAACTTGAAAAGCATCATTCAATCAAGCATTGAGAATTCATCAAAGTCAACCTGTGTAGAATAAATGTCTATATCTTTGTTAATCAGACCCATGTGTACATCTGAGATGGAATACTGTACAATAAAGCAAATCATCTGATCTTCATAGAAGTGATTGGATGATTTGCTGCTTCCTTATTTGACCACAGTATTTGATCACTGCATCATAATTATTTGCTGAGCTGTGATTTATCAATATGCCTACACATTATGATATGTCTGGGTGTAACATAGAAAGGGATATAAATGATAGTAGTAGCAAATGAAATGGAATGGAATGCCTGCTCACCACTGTTGGGATTTCTTCTAGTTAGCAAGCAATGTATTTGATTAATTCCTTGATACCATGAATCGATTGTGAGCTCAAAGTCATCTTTAATGTCTAATTTTGCCTCTTGTTTCAAAAAATTCAATCAAGCCAAACTGTTGGAGATTATCCATTAGGAGTTGAATGCATTAGAATACCAACCTTCAGGATTCTGTACACCCTAAGAAGCATTGCATTTAATAGCTTTTCTTCTAGTTAGGCTTCTCAAGAATTCCAGATAGCTATTCTGAAGTGCCTGAACTGGTAATATTTTAAAATATGTAGGTTAAGTATAAAAGTTTTATTATATGGAATAGAGAGCCACTTAGGTGGTGAAGGCATCAGGCTCGAAACTGGAGACCATGTGTTCTATTTCCACGTTGGGCCCAAAGTCAGCTGTGACCTTGAAGCAGTCACTCTCTCTTAGCCCTAGGAAATAAGCAATGGCAAACTATTCCCAAAATCTTGCCAAGTAAATTGAAGGGATATGTCCTGACAAGACCTGGAGTCAACACTGTGGGAACAAAAAAGGAAGTCAAAGGGACAAAGAAAATTGGCATGACATGAGGGGAAAAAACAATTTACTAAGGATTTCATTTTGTTGTCTTATATAAAGTAATTTGGAGTCAACATTCAGAAGTCCACATTTGAAATGGAAGTGGGAAAATAGATTAAAGTTATCCAGATGTTTCATCAAAACAACGACTTAGGCTTATTAACAGACTAACAACATTATAACTAGTAGATTTTTACTACTTTTCTACAACTTCAGCTTTATTTGTTCTTTCATTGTATAGTGAGTATATAATCACTTTCAATCATGATATTCTAAAAACAGAATTGGAGGCTGATATGATGCCTTTTTCTGTGATAAAATATACAAATCAAGAACTTGATAATCAAATTACTCATTTGAAGATTAATTGAAATTGCATGAAGAACACTATGGAAAACATTTTTAGCATCTGTTTGTAAAGAATGTTAGCCTGAATGTGATAATTCCTTTGAGACCTTGAAATTCACATCAAAATAACACTAACATTCTATATTAAAGTACATTTTTTAGGAAGGACTATTCTAAGCACAACAGCCATCCATAGAAACTATATAATAAAGACTGCTGAGAGAAATTTGTTCAATGAATTAGATATAGATTGGTAACCTTTTTTAAGTATCTGTACTATGTTGTTCATTTACATGAGAATAAGCCCTACTGAAAGTAGTGAATATGTATGTTTGATATTATTGTAATACCTCCACATGCCTCATCTCCCTAGCACTGCATCAAATTGACTTTCTCTTCAGTCAACCATTGAAAATAAAATGATTAAATTGATAGAATATGAATACTAGTGTTATTTAAAATATTGCTGACCTGGACAGCTAGCCCTTGTCAATCTCAATTTGGTGCACACTCTGTACACACAGGCCTGATTGAGCAATTGAAATGAGCACACCAATATGCTCATGGATATGTGAGCCTAACTTACACTTGTCATGCTGGACTTCAGAAAGGATCTATTTCACCAATTTTTTAATGGGCTTTGTCAATGGAAAAGGAAAGGAAGGGATATTCCAAGCACATTTCAGTGAATGGTTTTAGCGTTATTATCAGCATATGACTCACACTTTACAGCAAGAATGAAAAACCTCTACCCATAGGCCTAATATAGCCTGTAGAGTTACTGTTGTGTCTCCGGCCCTCGAGCATGCCCTACCCTTGGAGGAGGAATCCGAGAATGAAGAAGAGGAACTAACAAGGCCTCCTTCTCCATCAGAAGCCCAGCAAGAACAGGCTGTTGTCAGCCAAGCTGGGGGTGAGCCAGAACAGCAGGTGGAGAGTGATAACAGCGGGAGGAATCATGGCTAGATCCGAGGGAGAGATGGAGGACTAGACGCTTGCAACAGGGTAGTAGTAGGAGGGGCCAGGAGTAGTTGAGTCAATGATTGGCCACACTCCACAAGGTATAAAAAGGGGTATGGCTGCACCAGGAACCTTGTGATACCAGGAACCAGGAACAATTGATAAAACTCTATGGATCATTTTGGCTCTCTGTTTTGGATCGTGAAACATCTGTTTGAAAATTCATTCGGCTTGGACTCTTTGGATTCTGGTGGG
>JANHFM010000259.1:68605-82713 GCA_032468115.1 Grayia smithii | reverse complement strand
CCCACTCCTGGCTGGCCCTGCCCACCCTGTCCCACCCAGGACTCCCCACGCAGTATGTTTTGGATGCAGGGAAGTGTAGGGCATGCATGGAAGCTTGGGGAGGGTGAAAAAAAGGCGTACCAGAAGTTCAGGAAGTCCAGAGGGCCTACGAAGCCTGGAGAGGCCATTTTTGCCCTCTTGGATGCTTGAGGAAAGCCTCTGGAGCTCAGGGAGAGCAAAACTCTCCCCCCACCCTGCCATTGTGCAGGAGGCCAACTAGGCCATGTCCACCATGGCCATGCCCACCAGGGGTGGGTTCTACTTACCTTTACTACCAGTTCTCTCCATGCACACACCGAACGCGCTCCGCGCATGCGCATTACATATTTTCCCAGCATACAACTCAAAACAAAAGTTTAGCCCAGCTGATGGGTGCTTTTTAGTGGATTGCCATGCCTCAGCTGGGCTAAACTGCTCAGAAAAAAAGAAGAAATGTAAGTAGGGGGTGGGCAGGTGGGCCCAGCTCCCGGCCGCGGAGAACCGGTTCAGTGACGTCACACCATCACCACTACCGGCTCGCGCGAACCGGGCCGAACCGGGAACAACCCACCACTGATGCCCACTCAGCAACCGGGCAGAGAACCCCTTGTTAAAATTTTTGAAGCCCACCCCTGGACAACATATTAAGGCTAGCATATGGATAGCCTCAAATGTATTTAGAGAAAAAAAAATTACACGTTGTATAGCTTAATTAACACTTAATCTCACTTGGTTTTGCAGCTATTATTTCATTGAAATGAGGGCTTCTTCAGCAAAAACAAATTAGAAAGAGGAATCATGGTTTGTTTGCCTCTTGGTTTTGCCCTTGATTGAATAAGCCATTTTTTTTGTATTTAAAAATAACTCCAAGCTCCACAAGAAAATAATGTTTGCTGTTTATAGAGGAGATTAGCCTTTAATCCATTTATAGCTAATCCTAGCTTGATCTAACAATGTTCTCTGAACTCAGATACATTACAGTTTTTGTTTATTATTATTTCTCTTTTGGTTGCTTGTCTCTCACTTGAGTATACAGCACAGTAGTTTAGCTCATTGCAGTGAACATATATTTTTAAAAAATTATTTTTTAAAAAATCCTTTAAGATAATATATATATAATTTTGGTATAAAACACCAGGGAAACAGTAATGATTTACCCAATATAATTAAGCACTTCAGATGGTTACATATCTATTAAACCTTAAGAACCAGCTTGCTTATCAAATCTGCTCATGATAAGTTGCCTTTCAGTCTCTGAAGGTAAATTAACACCGGAATATATATAATTAGCATCACAATCACTACTTTGGCTAATTGTGAGACTAACAAATGAAAGACAGGTTTCCTATGGAGAAATGGGGGTGGCAGAAAGTTTTAAAATATAAACTCCAGACAAAGCTCCAGGAATTGAAAAGCTCAGTTTGGGGAAATTGGTTGAGTTGATAAAGACCATATAAGTGAAATAGCTTGATTTCCTCAGCAATCAATCATACAAGAACGATACTGCTGAGAAGTATAACAATTTGTCTTTTTTTTCAAAAGAATAGAAAGATGAAAAGTTAGCTGTTGAAAGACAAGACAAGACAAAACAAAACAAGGGTTAGCTTTGTTTCTGATGAGCTACATCAATTGAAAAATCCTACAAGAAATTCAAATGCAGTCCAGGTTCCAAATATCCTGACACACTTCCTTTTCAAATCTTGAGTCTTGTTTACATCTCAATTTCAGTATCAAAATCAATATGAAATATTTAGGCAAGAAAGCAACTATTATGCCATAAACATAATTATAGATGTGGAACTTTCTAGAGATGCTAGTCAAATGCTAATTTAACTTGTCATACATAAAACTAAGCTCAACCATGGGAAAAACTGAGGAAGCTTTGTCAAATCCTAATATTTTCTTTAATATTCCTCTTTATACTTTTTATACTTTTTCCTAATTACATTAATTTCTGTTTTTTTCTTAAATTTTCTTTAATCTTTTGATTTAATGATGGATTCACAACAGGCTGACCAACTATCTTCAATGGAACTTCATCTAAACTGAGAGAGGCATGCAGTGGATTCTACATTGGCCCATTACTCTTCAACATTTTCATATTTTATCTAGATAAGAAAAATAAAAGGAGAACTCATGATATTTACAAACTATACCAAGCTGTTGGCAATAGCCAACACTTTAGAAGAAAGTCTTAAAATACAGGAGGATTTTGACAGACTTGAACACTGGAACTGACCCAAGAAAATCCAATTCAATTGAGAAACAATTAAGGTTTTGTAGTTAAGCAAGAAAAATTGAATGCACATACATGTATATAGAATAGGTGGTACCTGGTTCAACAGAAGTAACTGTGAGGGAGATCTAGGTATCCTAGTGGACTACCACTTAAGTATGAGCTAACAGTGTGCTGCAGCTGCCAAAAAATCAGTATAGTCTCAGGCTGAACCAACAGTGGGATAGTATCAAGATAACGAAGTGTTGGCACTGGTTTATATTGCACTGGTAAGACCATACTTGGAATATTATATCCAGTTCTGATCACCATGACAGAAAAAAGATGTTGAGACTCTAGAAAGAGTGCAGAGAAGAGCAACTAAAATGGTTAGGGTACTGAAGGGAAAAGGTATAATGAACAGATGCTGGAACTAGATATATCTATTTTAACAAAGAGAATGACTAGGGATGAAATGATTAACAGTATTCCAATATTTAAGGGGATGTCAGAGTGAAGAGGAGATCCTCTGTTTGAAAACTTATTCTCCAAAAGCATCTGAGGGCAAGACAATGAGTAACGGATGAAAAATTATTTAAAGAAAAATCCAAATTAATTTAAGGAGAAATTTTTTGACAGTGAGAACAATTAATCAGTGAAACAGCTTGCCTCCAGAAGTTGTGAATGCTCCAACACTGGAAGTTTTTAAGAAGACGTTGGATAACCATTTGTCTGAAGTGGTATAGGGTTTCTTGCCTAAGCAGGGGGTTGGACTAGAAGACCTCCAAGATCCCTTCCAACTCTGTTATTCTCTTTCTATTATACTTATAATGTCAAATTAGATTAGGTTAATTGATCTTTGAAAAGACACCTCCCTATACACTCACATTTGATTCCAGCAACTCATCACAGTATTTAGGATGGTTCTTGAAAATCTAAATTTGACATATGCATAGTGATGAAGTACATATACACATACTATATCCTAAGAAGTAAAGTTTGATTTCAGTGCCTTGGGCTTGCTGCCTTGCACTAACCATATAAAAGAATTGCCTAGAAATCTCAGTCCTTTGCCCTTCTTCAAACAAGTGAAATCAGCAGCAACAAAGGATTTTAGATCTGAGCAAAAATGCAGATAACTACATTATACATAAGTCAGATGTTGGTTCATCTGATTCCGTATAATTATTACATCATGTACAGGCAATTTGATACCTTTCAATATTTCACATTGTGACCTTATTACACTCAGTGTGAATCATTGTAAGAAATAATGGGAACTGTATTGTAAAATATCTCAGTGGCTTCCTACTTCCGTTCTAAATTGTAGTCTAAAACAGTGTTTCTCAACCTTAGTGACTTGATGACATTTGGATTTCAACTTCCAGTATTCCCTAGCCAGTATGCTAGGCAGGGAATTCTTGCAACTGAAGTCTACACATTTTCAGGTTGCCAAGGTTGAAAAACACTGTTCTAAAATACCTCTAGATTGCCTACTTCTGTTCCACATGGATTAGCAAAACCTGCTCAGAGTTTTATCTGGAAATCTTTCTCAGTTTTATCTGGAAATATTAAGCCTTCTTTGTGAAATAATTCCATTCCGTGATTGCACATTTCTTTCGGCATAGGGGTAGGCAACTATTAGATTAATAATTTTCAGGAAACAATCAAGATAGTTGACTCAAACAGAGAAAATATTTAGGGGGGAAAATGAGTGGTGGGTTGAAAAGTCTGTTCATGTTGTTCACAGTTATTTGTGAGAATATTTGCATATACCACCTTCCAAGGTAGCTAATTTTATAGTTCGTGTGGTTTTATAGTAACCAAGAACTGCTTAATTAACAATAATAGGATAACATAAATAATTGTATGGACACATACAAAAATGGCCTGGATGTAGAATACGCAGGTGCAGAATGGAATGTCAACTCACATTGAGTTTTAAGAATTAAGGTTTTTATAATGGAAGAGAAGGGAGGAATGATCCACTATTCATAAACAGGGAACCATTACAAATTGGATAAATTAATATTTTATAACTAGTTAACTATTGGCGTTTGTGAAAGCTTCTTTGTCTTAACTAGCCTTAGATAAGACATTCTTTATGATTCTCCCAGTAGATTAAAAAAAAGACAGGATTGTTTTAATGAGAAGAGCAACATAAATTTTAGGTCTGGAGTATCCATATTAATAAGAGTAAGAAAAAGAGAATTTTGGTGGGATTAGTGCAGGGGTCTGCAACCTTAAACACTCAAAGAACCATTTGGACCTGTTTCCAACAGAAAAGAAAACACCAAGAGCCACAAAACCTGGGTGGGTGTGGCCAACTCGATGTCACTCACTCCCACCCAGTCACATGACACCCCCCACAGCCACGCCTACCCAGGTTTTGTGCTCTCAGTCTTTTCTGTGGGAAACAGGTATCTCTCTGTGTGTGTCTCTGTCTCTGATCTCTCATCTCTCTCAGGCCAGGCAAGGAGTGACTGGAAGGGGAGGGTCCAGCCAGTGGTGGGTTCCAGCTGATAGGGAGACACAGCAGGGGGACAAAAGAGCTGCATGCGGCTCCGGAGCTGCAGGTTGCAGACACCTGGATTAGTGAAAGGAAAAGTACCAGGTTGAATACTCATGCTGAAGGTAGATGGATCACCATTCTAACTTAAATATAAGCAGCTTCTCCATTCTTGTTCAGGTTGAAAGGATTTAGGAATATTTCTTAATAGTGGTAGTACTATTGATGGGGCATCCCAAGTTTCAATTCTGGACCTTGAGCTCTTCACCATTACATATATTAAGGTATTGAATAAAGTGAGAAAAGGAAAACCATAGTAAGTTCCATTTTTTTCTGTATTGATCAAGTCACATGTTGAATATTGTGTCCATGATATGGCATTATCTTTCAAGATTTAGAAAAGCTGGAAGGGACAGGAAAGGAAGGGAAGGACATCAGAAGACCAGAAGAGAGACTGAAAAAAGGAGAGAAATGCTTCATTTTGAGAAGAGAAGAATGAGAGGAATACAATAGCACTTTTCAAAAATCTGGGAAGATTGTTCAAATGTGAACAAAGTATCAGTGAAATTTTCCCAAGCAGAGTGCAGTTACCAAGGTGGTTAAATTATGGTGTGAATGTCTTGCCTCTCTTTGGACATTCCTCTCTCCAGGGTTCTGGATGTTTCTGGCCTTCAATTAAAAGTCATAAAAGCCAGCTCAAGATATCATGAGCTAGGGTTCCGGTGAAGAACTGTTTGCGGCGCATACCCAGACATTCCAGCCAAGGTATTGTGGTGAATAACAACAGGGCCTCAGAGGGACCCCGGCCGGCGTTACTGCACAGCCAGGGCCAAGGCTCCGGGCTCCGCCTCATTGTGGTAACAAGATGGCAGCCAAGAAATCAGCAGATTGGAGGGGGGAGGATGGTTGGCAACTCCTGGACCATCACCCGCGCTGCCCGAGGTTATCTCGGGGGTGGGGGTTGATGATGGGCTGGGTGCCCCCATCTAACTGTGGCCTCTCTTTGGGATTGGACCCCTCAAGACACCATCAGACTCCTTCTCCTTTCATCCAGGGCAAGGGTCCCTGATCTCTTTTGGGGTCAGGGGCGAGGATACCTGTCTGCTGTGGGGATGGAGCCCAGGTGGGCACCCTGTGTCCAGCATAGGCTGGATACCTTTAAAAAACAAAAAACAGAAACAAGAAAAGAAAAAAGAAAGAAAAAAAGGTTTCATGAGCTAAATCTTCCAACACGACTTTTTCAGATGAAGAAGCACAAACAGCTAAGTATCCTGGTAGAACAAAGAAATAAGCAACACTAATTTGAATGTAATCAATCAACCAACCAATTACTAATGAATTTTATATTTAAATCTCACTGATTAGGTTTCTTACTAACAAAGCTGGGTTGAAATCACTTAACAGGCAGACAAGACTCCAGAAACTTCTACGAATTAATTTAATGCAGAAAAACAAACAGGCCATTATAAAAGTATTCCTGTGACAATGGCTGTCACATCTGGACAGCAAAAGTCTGAACAACCAATACACAGAAGCAAAGAGTGAAAGTCTTTAACATCTCATTACTGCAATCTGTAGACTTTTGCAATAGTCCAAAACAGGGGTGAAATCCAATTTTTTTTTTACTACCGGTTCTGTGGGCGTGGCTTGGTGGGCGCGGTGTGGCTTGGTAGGCATGACTTTGTAGGCGTGGCACGGGAACGATATGGCAAACTCTCTATTCCCACCTCACTCCAGGGGAAGGATACTGCAAAATCCCCTTTACTGCCCCACTCCTGGGGGAAGGATATTACAAAATCTCCATTTGCACTCCACTCTGGGGCCAGCCAGAGGTGGTATTTGCCGGTTCTCCAAACTGCTCAAAATTTCCACTACCAGTTCTCCAGAACCTGTTAGAACCTGCTGGATTTCACCCCTGGTTCAAAGCCAGGGCTATTTCTAATGAAATAAAGGATTATTCCTCCTTTTTCTACCAGCGCAGCAGCCCACATTTATTTCTTCTTGTTCTTCTCTCTGTGAAAAAATAAACAAATGATATTTGGTATTCTCCCAAGCTATGTATATCAGAATAGAAGAACAATCAGTATGTCTGGGTGTGTGGGCGTGTCATATGACAGGATGGCAGACAGTGCTAAGCAGCTGTCACAGTGACAGGAGCAACATTTGTACAAAAGGGAGAAAGGGGTCAATTGTGAAGCATGGGTGGCATCTTGACTTGGTTTCTTCCCTTCTGGAGGTCTCTGAATGTGAAGCAAAGGATAGCTGGGTTTGCCTGTTGACTTTCAAAGCAATTGCCTCCTCTGTCTTTCCTGTATTTATATTCATAAAGCTTCAAGAGTTGCTTAAACGACAATGAAATGAGTAGCACAACAGCTGCCCGTCAACCTCTATAACTCTCGGAGGGAATTCAATTTGTACCTTCCTGATCCTTACTGTTTATGCACTAGAATCAGGGGTGTCAAACTCGATTTCATTGAGGGCCGCATCAGGTTTGTGTTTGAACTTGGGGGGCGGGCAGATTGGGCGTGGCGAAGGTGGGTAGCACTCGTGTCAGGGTGCCTGTGGTGGCCCGAGTGCCCTGCCAGTAAAAAGGGGCTCTTGAGCTCTGTTTTCGGCTGTGGTGGTGTCCTGCAACCTTCTGCCAGCGAAAATGGAGCTCAGGAGGTCCATGTGCAGCCCTCCTGAGCTCTGTTTCTCCTGGCAGAGGCACCAAAGGCCAGTCCTTTCCTGTTTCCAGGGCAACCCTGCGAGATGGATCTAACCACCGCACAGGCCGAATCTGGCCCATGAGCCTTGAGTTTGACATCCCTGCACTAGAACAACACTATATCTGTGCAACTTTTATTTTATTTTATTTTATTTTATTTTATTCTTTATTTTATTTATTTATATGCTGCCCACCTCACTCTGAACAGCAGACTAATTATCCCTCTATTTTTTTATTTTTTGCCACTAGTCATCACCCTGGAATGAAACCAATGTTAATGGCTTTGGAGATCCTAGCATGTTATTGTTAATTGAAGTTCCCCTTCCTTCCGATTCTTCCCTTTCTACCCTCCATTGTCCCACAGGTGTTTTTGAGCAAAAAAGAAGCAATGAGGCAGTCAGATCTGATCTGTTATTTTTGTTCTCTTTCTCCAATAACTAAATTTCAGAATGTTTTTTTGTTCTGGTACAGTTTAATTACTGCAACAAGCCTAAAATCTGCAAGTGACATTTTGAATGACAGGAACAGAGAATAGGCAGCCTGTTGATGTCAAATTCCGAAGCTGAAAGACAACGGCTGTCACATCTGGACAGCAAAAGCCTGAATGACCAATACACTGAAGCAAAGAGTGAAAGTCTTCAGCATCTCCTTTCTGCAAACCTTTGCGACAGACCAAATATGTTAATCCAATGTAATTTCTTTTAATATTACAGTATTGTAAATTTAATATGATCAAATACCATAAATGTAAAATTATATAATAGTTTTGTTTAAAGACTCCTTCTGCCTCAGCAAGGCAGGACTTTTATTGGCCTGAAAGCTGCAGGGGGATAGCATGCTAAAGGCGATTGTAGGAGAAGGAGTGGCAACACTTGGGGGTGGAGGTAAAAGAGGGATCAGCTGAGAATCCCTACATAGCCACAAGCAAACTAAGTCTAACCTCCCTTGAATTCCACTGACCCTTATCTAATATCAATCAGGTGTCAACCATTAGTTGAGAAGATTCTTGGGCATGGGCTGTTTAGCAATAAATCAGTTTAATTCAGGGGTGAAATGCTACCACTTCATTCTGGTTCAGGCAAACCGGTAGTGATAAAAATTACCGGTTCAGGCGAACAGGTAGTAAAAAAAATGCTTTAAAAAGTAAAAAAAAAAGCTTCCGATAATCACAGCCGTATCCACTCAGTCACATGCCCGCCCCCCACCAAGCCACACCGACCTAGCCATGTCCACAGAACTGGTAGCAAAAAATTGTGCATTTCACCACTGGTTTAATTGGACTTTCACATGTGGACGTGATCTTTCATATCTGACAGCTATTCCCTGAAAGCTGGTAGAACTAGGATCAGTTTTGACATCCAGCTTTTTAAGCACAGGAATTATTTCTTTAACAATATCAAGGCTTAACATATTCATTTTGTGCCTTAAGACCCCCTACCCAGTGGTGGGTTGCTCCTGGTTCGGCTCGGTTCGTGCGAGTCGGTAGCGGTGAAGATGTGACGTCACCAAACCGGTTCTCCATGGCCGGGAGCTGGGCTCACCTGCCCGCCCCTACTTACATTTCTCCTTTATTTCTGAGCAGTTTAGCCCAGCTGAGGCATGGCAATTCACTAAAAAGCACCCATCAGCTGGGCTAAACTGCTCTGCGCATGCACAGAGTGCTTGTTTTGAGCTGTATGCCGGGAAACTACTGAGCATGCACAGAGCGCCTTTTTGGCGCACATGCAAGCGAAGCAAGCGCATGCCAAATGCAAAGTGCATGCATGAGGAGAACCAGTGGTAAAGGTAAGTAGAACCCACCCCTGGTGTAAACCAACTACTTTGAACTGTGGGACACATTTGCAAAAAGCTGGCAATTCCTAGTGACATCCAGAAAACTCATGATACGAAGTCCAAATTGTCTCTTTTCCATAATAAAAATCTGTAATCTCATCCTGTCCCCTCCCCACCCCAGAAGTGTGGCTGGATTTCTGGAAATGTGTCAAGATGTGTTTTTTCCAACTGGTATTATAAAACACATACACACACACACCTTCTTTAAGGATAGACAGTCTGTTTCTCTCTGAGAGCTGCTTTTGCTGGGAGAGGGTGGATATATAGATATGTGACATCTGCAGCAAGCAAGGTTATGGTGCAAAGAGACTAAAAATGAGAAATAATATATATGGACAAGATGCAATTTTCCAAGTACTTTGGATGTTCCAAAAAATATTGTAATGCTTTAAACTTTTCCTGAAATTTAATATTGGTGCCATGTTAACATAATAGTTTCATTACATACCACTTTGGACAAATAGCTTCCAGGTGCATTGGGGTGGGCACAGATGTTTGGTTTGTACTCAGAACAAAACATTTTGAATTGGCTGTGTTCCAAATGAGCAGAATTTGAAAGGCCACACAAGTAGGTGGGATGGCAGGTCATGTGGAGTGTTACCTTGCTGTTCAGCATGTTGAAAAATTGGCCAGCTTTTGATAAAAATGTTTTTGAAAACATTCTTTAAAATCCCCATAGGAAGCAATAGAAGTAATTGTTTCCTAAGGGAACTTTAAAAACTATAATTACAAAATAAAATGATTTGTGCTAGGCAGCTAGGGTTTTCATTATGATAAATCCTGTGGTAGCCGATAACATTTTAGCTAGCATATAAAATGTGTATTTTGATGATTTTATAAGATTGTCAACTGGTTTTCTAACAGCACACTTATCCCTGTATTTTTGTATGTTTGTTAAAAGACTTTTACAGATTTAAAGTGGGGCAGATAATGTGGCTTGATTAATAAAACAGGAAAAAGACTTTGCACATTTTTAAACATATAAAGAGGACACTTGATACATGTTGCAGTAGAGAATAATGGCTATTATTTAAGCAGATTTCTACATATACCTATTACTAGACATCCCATATCCTGTTGGGTCATCATTTCAGAGATATTTTCTTACCTAAACAGAAAAAAACAGAATGACCCAGGGCAAGTAAACAAACAGTGGGAGCAGGAGTAACTTCTGACTTTCTGCCAGCGTCAATATTGAGTCTCTTTGTAGGAATTTGGCAGGGAGCATCTTACCTTTCCCTTCCCAGCACGCAAGTACCGGTAAGTGACTGCTGCTGGTTGGGGAGGGAACAAGGGATTATGAGAGTGGCTAGGAAACTGTCATAGATTGTTGACAATAAAGATCACAGTAGCCCAGTAGCAGCAAGTAGAAATCAAGCAGTCACAACTTTCCCAAATTTCAGTTCTTCAGAGTCTTGGATCCTGGATTTTGGACACAATTTGTATGTAAAGTACTTCGTTCAAAAATTGTTGTTCTAGAGTGCAGCATTTTGCCCAGTTAAAGGTCATGACAAGAGTTTTAGTAGTATATAGTAGACTAAACATTTGTCATTTTGTTTATTGGAGCTTAATATTTTAAAAAAATCTGAGCTGATTTATGGATCATGAAATGAATGCCCAGTTTGATATATTTACCTTGTACCAACTAGTACTCGTTCATCTATTTTAACCTGGGTAATAATTTTGTTTCTCTCTCATTTCAGCTGTTCGAGTTCATGAACTTTTTGGCTGAGAATGTAATCTTTTGCTATATGGGACTAGCATTGTTTACATTCCAAAATCATATTTTCAATGCTCTGTTTATATTTGGAGCATTTGTATCCTTTATTCAAGTAACAGGAAATTCATGTAGAGCAAACATATTGCATAAGATGTTTATTTTCATGTGAACAGATAAATTGTATAATTGGAGATATAAACTAGAACCCAGAGATCTCAATGCGTATATAAAATGTTTCTGCTGTTTATTTATTTTTTTTTTATTTGTGGGGGGGTCAAGAATCATACAATTCCTAGGAAGTGAAGATATACTCTTGGTTTTACTCCTGACATCAGACATATTGCATGTCCCATTTGAAGACCACCATGAGATGCATAGTCATTGAATAAACTGATACATGAACAAGTGCTTGAACACTAACATCTCTATGTTAAAAACATTAATGATATGCATGTGCTGTTCCAGTTATATGAATTTCATTACTATTATTATTAATTATGTGCCATCGAGTCATTGCTGACTTTTAGTGACCACATAAATTTTCTCCATGATGATCTGACCTAAACCTGATATTTAGGTCTCTTAATGGTGTATTCATCACCTCTGTTATTAAATTCATCCAGCTTGCTGCTGGTCATCCTCTTCTTCCCTTTCTTTTCATCTTTCCCAGAATTAGAACTTTCTGCAGAGAGAGATCTTCCTAATATGTCCAAAGTACATATTTGAGCCTAGTCATTTGTGCCTTGAGTGAGAACCCTGGATTATTTGTTCAATGAGCTATTTTTGTTTGTTGGTTTTCTTAGCTGTCCATGGTATTCTCAGGAGTCTTTTTCTAATACCAAAGTTCAAAAGTATCAATACTCTTTCTTCTTGTTTCTTCAAAGTCCAACATTTGCTTTAATATAATGTCACAGGGAATACCATAGTTTGCACAGTTCTGATCTCTGAAGGTATAGACACCCCACTGCATTTAAATATATTTTCTAAGGCCTTCATGGCTGCTCTACCAAGAATTAGTCTTTGGTGTATTTTTTTGACTGTTTGTTCTTTACTGGTGATAGTCAATCCTAAAAAGCATAAGCTGTCTACCAATTCAATATCTTCACTGTTAATTCTAAGGCTAGTTCTTATGTTATCATTAATTGGGTCATCTTTATGTTTAATTTTAGTCCCACTTTTTTTTCCTTAACTTTTATTCCTAGAATTTGCAGATTCTTTGCAGATACTGTAGATACTGTCAATAGCATGACACATATTATTGATATTTCTTCCTTATTCTAACATCATCCTATCTCCTTTCAATCCATCTTCTCTTAATATATTCAGCAAATAGAGGGTGAACAAATAAGGGGCAAGTGTACACCCTTGTTTAACTTATTTGCCAACCTAGAACTAATTTGTTTGACCATGTTCTGTATGTACTGTGCATCCCTGACCTGCATATAAATTTCTGATGAGGACACTGATAGGTTTTTTTACCATTTTTCTGAGCCTATTCTACAGCTTGATGTCATCAACACAATCAAAGCCCTTTTTATAATCAATAAAGCACTTAGTGACTTCCTTTTGATATTCTTTGGCTTTCTTATTTGTCCAGCATGCATCAGCAAAAACATCTCCTGGCCTTTCTTGGCCTTTTCTAAAGGCATTTTGAAAATCTGGCCCCTCTTTTTTCATGTAGGACTTTAATCTGCATTGAATGAAGCATTATTTTACTTGCACTTGAGATTAAGACTATCATATAATAGTTTGCATTCCCTGTTAAGGCTCCCTCAGACTCCCTCCATCTCCCTTTTTTTTTTAATATAGATAAAGAAATTGTTGGTCTTGCTAATCCCCATGCCTTTTGCCTTGGACTGTCTACCGTGGACCTTTCATGTTTATTAAGAGGTCCCTAAGGGGGCGTGCATAAGGTACCAGTGTGCCTACTGTCCCTTTCCTACTGTGCCCCATTTATATGTAATTATTCTCTGTGTTTATGGTTATGTTCTGCCTATTTATATCCTTTTATATGTGCCAAAAAAAATTATGTGTCTTTACTGTTACTTGTTTCCTTGTACTTGTTGACAAATAAATAAATTATCAAATTAATTATTATTAGATTGACCTCTTCCAATCTGTTGGCCCTCATGTCATTCCAAATTTCCTGGCTCAGCTTGGTTAGAATATTTACTGATTCTTATTTTTATTAATATTAGATTTTTTAAAATCCCATTTTTTACATATTGCTCAAGACAGCCAACATATTGTACCTAATACTCCTATCTCCTATTCACAACAATCATGTAAAGTGGGTTGGGTTGAGAGAGAATGATCAAAATCACCCAGCTGGCTTTCAGGCCTAAGGGAGTCCTAGAACTTACAGCAACCTGGTTTTTGGAGGATCATCTCAACTACTACATCAGCTGGCTCTCTTCTTTTGTTTTGGCATCTAAAAAAAACTATAGTGAAGATTTCTCAGAAATTTAGGGACAAAGCATGGTCTTGGCAAAGATAGACTATGAATTTAGGCTTAGGATGTTCAAGAAAGAATTATAAAGCTTATTTAAAAGAGTAAGATGTTCAAAGAAAGAGCAGACTCTGACTAGCAATTAAAATATTGTATTTTTCCTATTCCACTTTCATCTAAACTTATGATTCTGCTTCTGAGTTAAATAATATTGATTAATCTTGGTCTTATATCATACAATCCTTCATTATTTTTCTCAGCTTCTAATCCCAAATGATATAGGTGGCGGTTTTTGTAGCCAGAGCCTGTAACATATACCCAATTTCATTTATTTTGAACCTGGGCCAAAAACAAAAAATCCCAAAGAACTTTCAACATATGATGATGTTCTCAGGTAAGCTGATTGTTTCTGTATTATGATACAAAAAGAATCCCTAACCTCACTACTAGCTAATGTAAATATGTTTTATGCCTTGTAGTTTTTAGATTTGTAATTTTTTAAAAGGAACACAAAAATAAACAGAAATATTATCACTGTATTACTTGTTCCAAATGTGCTTTTTCCAAAAGGCAATTGGATTTTTCTTAGCTTTTTTTCTTTGAAAAT
The DNA here is from genome assembly GCA_032468115.1 of Grayia smithii. Lineage (NCBI taxonomy): Eukaryota > Metazoa > Chordata > Lepidosauria > Squamata > Grayiidae > Grayia > Grayia smithii. Next base: position 68,655 of record JANHFM010000259.1, on the reverse strand, counting down.
GTTTTGTTTCTTATCCAAGAAGCTTCTTCATTTATAACTGACTGGTGGGG
>JANHFM010000259.1:36045-48703 GCA_032468115.1 Grayia smithii | reverse complement strand
TTAATTTCCCCACCCACCCCTTCCTTATGGTGGTCCTTTATTTTTGAACATTTTAGCCCAGCTGAGCTGCGGCAATCCAACCAAAAGCACCCAGCAGCTGAGCTTAACTGCTCTGTGCATGCGCAGTGGTGTTTTTTAGCCGTATGATGCGCTACAGCTGGCAAAGTATGTAGTGTGCATGCGCAGAGCGCCTGTTGGGCAATCACGTGCAAAGTGTGTGCATGAAGAGAACCGGTGGTAAAGGTAAGTAGAACCCACCCCTGTGCATAACATGCTAAAATTAAAAATAACTCAATGTGATAAATTAATAAAACCACACGTTTAATAATTAGAAATCTGCCCCCAGGAGAGGAAGAAATTTTTAAATACATTTTACATAATCAGTTCTCTTCTTTGCACCTGTAAGGAAGGTGCAATGACATCTTTTTTATGAGAAATACTTTTTTTAAAAAACGCTGTTTCATATTTTACTATTTGCACTATTCTATTATGCTTTCTAAGCATGCTTTTCATATTCGTACATTGCAAAACACCTTTATTCCAGAGAAATACTTGTTTTTTCCTCCCTATGTAGATGGAAATGCTCTCAGTGCGTCCAGACAGTAGGCAAGAATGCTTTCATTTTAATCCTGCATTGTGATTGAAGCTTCATTGCCTTTTTTAAAAAGTCCACTTTTCTTAACTCAAGGCAGCGAACATACCTAATTCTTCTGCCACCTATTTTTCCCACAACAACAGTCCTGCGGGATAGGCATGCCCAAATGGACTTTGCATTTTGTGCAGTGTTATGCAGAATCACAGAGATGGCTTTGGAGAAACTATGCAGAGACAGTTAGAAAAACATGTTTTCAATCCTCAGGAACAAAGAAAAACAAAATTAGAAACTCAGACTGGCTCTATGTTTTCCTGAGTTGGCCTACCTTGAAAGGGCTAAGGCAGTGTTTTTCAACCTCAGTAACTTTAAGATATATAGACTTCGGGTCCCAGAATTCTCCAGCCACCATGGGGAATTCTAGGAGTTGAAGTCCATACACCCTAAAGTTGCCAGGGTTGAGAACATTTGATTCAGTGTCCCAGGTAAACCAGACCACTATGGTTTGCAATCCATATGTTAATGTTGAGTGCAAGATAACCATCTTAATTATCCCTGTCTTTATTTGCCCTTCCCCTTCCTGTGTTTCAGGCTGTTTCACAAGAGATGGTTCTCTTTTTGCTAGACTTCTGAACAGATGCTTAGCAGAATATTTTGAAAACAAGTGATCAGCAGAGCTGCCTACCTCTGCTTTTGCTTAGCGATGCAGATGGAGAAGGTTGATGTCCTTCCGAAAAGTCAAATGTGATTAGATTAGAGGTCTTCAAATTTGGCAGCTTTAAGGCTTGTGGACTTCCAGTTCCAGAATTCTCCAGCATAGCTGGCTGGAGAATTCTGGGAGTTGAAGTCCACAAGTCTTAAAGCTGCTAAATTTGAGGATCCCTGGATTAGATTAACTACCATTCAGCTATCAAACAAAGTTCACCTTATTTCTGCAATCCCTCTAGTACTCGGTATCTTACATTTCCAAATTAGGTATATCTGACTAATCTCTAATTCTATTGCACTGCATTGTATATACTCCTGAAAAAGTTTATTGGGAATTCCATTTTTACATTTTCATCATTATATTGAACCATAAAATCTTATCCTAGAATCACCATGTAGCTTGAAAAGTTCAGATTTTAAACGATTTAGTTTGTGTGGGTATGATTCACATGGCTGTGTTTAGAATGCACTTGACTGCTAAGGGTTGTTTAAGATTAACAATAAACATGAAATAACGGACGTTCGCATTTTACCCATCCGAACGGAAGACAGATTATAGGTTGTAGCATGTTTGGCTGACTTTCCAGCCTTCTAAAAATAAGCATTTTGCAAGAATTAACGTCACCAGACAAAACAAAAAGCCTTCACTGTGGACTTTTTATATTGACATTAGCAGGGAATTGAAAATAAAAGGTTCCAGTTAAGTAAAATATTAAATGTAATGAAACAATTTCAGTGCCTCACTTTCACCTCTTCTAGATTTTGAAATATAACATGGAAGATTAGAGAAGAGGGAGTTTTAATATAGTATTTAAATTCCATCCAGGTAATTTTCTTATCATAATAGCTTTATTTGTAAAAGACATTTATTTAAAGTATTCAAAGGTAAGGTTATGTGACCTCAGCTCCCTAACAATTAGTGAATTATTTAAGCATTTCTCACAAGCTGGTAGACAAAGAAAATTCTTCTATTCAAAAGTGTTATTTCTTCCAATGTTATCCAACCAGTTAGCAGATAATAGAGTTCCTTCTGTCCTTAATCAATTCTCCCAAAGGGAAAGCAATATGGCTCTGACCTTTTTTCTACAACTATCAATTCTGACAGTCAGTGTTTTCCAAATTTGGCAACTAACATATGTGAACTTCAACTCCTAGAATTCCCTAGCCAACACTTTGAATGGGGAATTCTGGGAGTTGAAGTCCACACATCTTATAGTTGCCAAAGTTGGACACCCCTGGCCTATATCCTCAAATTTTGGGGGACCTCTATGGAGAAACAGAGGGTTGGATAGATGACTTCCAAGATCCCTTCCAATAACTCTGTTATTCTATGTTCTATTTTCTGAATCAACCTCATCCTTCAGGTCTACTGGAAGGAAACTGCATTCCAGTCCATCTGCTTGTAAATCTGGTTGTACTGTCATTACTTGCATCTGGTTATCATCCTTGGGTTGATTGAAAACCACTGTTATTTTATTAATCCTTTTATCCAAATTTTGGAATTGGATTTGTAAGTTGAAAAGTATTCTTTTTTCCCAACCTTCCCAAAAAGCTTTATTTTTATTTTGATATATTGCTTGCATTTTGACTATATTTTAATATGGTTCAAGATACTTCAATGATTAAACTTTTATAGCTGAACACAGTCAGTCATGGGGGAACTTTTACAGCCAATCGTAAACAGCTCCTCTCAAAAAGAGAAGGACCGTAGCAAATTAACCTCAAAGAACTTTCCCACAATGAGAGATCCCTTAAACCAGTGCTTCCTAAATTTTCCTTTATTACCCCAAACCTATTATCAGAAAGTCTTATTGAATTGGATGATGGGAATTCTGGGAATTGAAGTCCACAAGTCTTCAAGTTGCCAAGGTTGAATATCCCTAGAATGGAGCCAAATATTTGCTAGAAATGCACTTCAATGATCATCTCAGCCTCCTGTAAAGCCTCCATTTAATGTGCCTTCTTGTCTCTTCACAGAGACAGCTGTTTTATTTTGGCAGAGATTAGGACTACCAAAAGGACCAGTTCTAATCCAGTTCCCCACCAAGATGCCTTCAATACCCCAGCATGGTGTTTTCTCATCCATCTATCCTTCTGACCAAGTCTTTCTTCTTTCTTTTCCTTAAGGAGAGGATAGTCCTGCTGATAGTGAAAACCCAAGCAGAGATGCTAAAAAAGCCAGATCACAGATCACAATGCAATTTTCCATGGTCTCTGATTAAGGGTTCTTTCCTTCCCACTACCTACCTATCCTGCTGGAGAGCAGGGGAGAGGTTGTATAATCCCAACACGCCATTCACTTCACCTCCATTCCTTTCTTGTACCTGCATTCCTGGATGTGTGTGCTTCCCATCTTGCATTGATTTCAACTGGATTTGTCAGAAGCTTAACTCCAAAGCTAATTAGCACCCTAGAAAAGCTGTTTCCCAACCACCACCCCCTCTTCTCAGTACAGGACCTTCAAAACTTAAAAAAAAAAACACCTTGTGATTAAAGTTAGACGCCTTGGGGTAACACATCCTTCTGCATTCTTGGAGAATTAAAGGAGAAAGGAGGAGGGGAGTTGGAGAAATGTCCACATTTCTTTAAGCCTAAGGGTGGGTGGAGGAACAAAACAAAAATCGAAGGCTAAAGAAAGGGAACTTAACACTTCTAGAAAGTTAAATCACTTAACTTGGCCTGACTTGTCCCCAGGAGACAGGAAGTTGAACCAACTGGCTTCTTTGGTCCCATACTTTGAGATTTTGTTTTGATCGGGGTGGGGGTGGGGGAGCTGGGGGAGGAGAGGAGGACTTGCCTTTTGACACCCCCAGCTCTATTTCTGCAATGCATTGATACATGCATGTAATACACAATCGGAAAATCCCCGATAAACCCGTATCCTGGGAGTGAAAGGGATTTGCAAGTTTACTGAGTCATTTTCCAGGATTGCAGCCCAAATCCTTATAAAGAGCACCGACTTTCTTTCATAAGGAATTTTGCTTGGCTGGATTCATAGAGCATGAATTAATTCATGATGTGGTTTGTCTCAGTGTTTGACCAGAACTATTGTGGAATGAAGGTCATGCCACGGCTTTTGGTTTAGTATGCTGTGTGATTCCAGAAGTGGAATTGATTGACTAAATTGTGATTAAACAAATCATGACTTAATAAGACATACATTTAATAAGACATAAGCGCACCAGCGTGCCTACCGTCCCTGTCCTACTATCTCCATTTATTCGTACCCATTTATTATATTCATATTTATCTTTATGCTTATACCTGTTACCATGTACATGTTAGACAAACTAAATAAATGAAATGAAAATACGAACACAGTAATATGCATTGATTGATTGGTGGATTGTGTGGTTGAGTCGTTTTCAACTCCTAACAATAGATTTTCTACCTGATGATCTATTCCTAATCTGTTCTTTTAGGACAGTGGTTCTCAACCTCCCTAATGCCGTGACCCTTTAATACAATTCCTCATATTGTGGTGACCCCCAACCATAAAATTATTTTCACTGCTACTTCATAACTGTAATTTTGCTACTATTATGAATCATAATGTAAACACCTGAAAGGCAGGTGTTTCATCGACCTTTCTCACAAGTGCAATGGCCTACATCTAATGAAAATCAGAGTCTACAGCGCCTACTTGGAAATAGGACCTATTAAACTCGGCTGGAGATGGATAGAGGAGCAGTGTCTTGGTTCCTAAGACAATCGAAAATACGTGTTTTCCAAACGTCTTAGGCTACCCCTGTGAAAGGGTTGTTCGACCTCCAAAGGGGTCCCGACCCATAGGTTGAGAACCACTGCTCTGAATTGTTATAGAATTGCTAGTCCTGGTCTACTCACTCTGAAGTTAGATAGGTACAGTATGTATATCTGTATATCATACTTACACAGATATATGATTGATGTATGATTAAAAATCACAGTTAAAATTATTGTTTGATTAATTGCCAATTGTTTAAGGACAATAACAGTTAAAACACTGAGTTATGTTAAATAATTTACAGTTCCTTTATAGCATTTTAAATCAATATGTCAATTAATACCTAATCAGTGACACTAACATCATAAGCTACAATGTTTATTTCAACAGTTCACATAGAAATCTTACAATAAGCGCTCTTAATTATAGCATAGGAAAAAAGATATAAACATAAAGCTTAAACATATATGTTCTATTTTAAGGAAGAAGGAAAAAACACTAATTCAGTTATCTTTGTGAGCGTACAATTCAATTATCATAGAAAACGTTAATGAAGAAACATGCCTAAAGCCATTCATGAATAAAGTCATAGTTTCTGAGCAGCAGTTTAAAGTTAGTTTCAGTTACTTTATTGCTTCAATGCATTTTATAAATTTGAATGTGGGCATAAGGGTTTTACCCTTAGTCAGGAATATAAAACATGCATTATTTTTAAAAATGCCCAGGCTCTAAAATCATATTAAATTTAGGACGTTTTCAACTGTGATAAATTCTCACTATAGGAGAGTACATGTGGAAAACAGCATACTGACATCAAAACAATGTTGTTTACACATATTTATTAAATTTATATGCCACTCATTTCACTATCAAGCAATTCTGGGCTGCTTAAAACAGAATAGAATTGTACTGTGAATCCCTGACAATACAATGATGCTGTTCAATTAAAATAAAAATACAATTTAAATATATTAAAAACATTTACATCCAGATTTAAAAGAGAAGCGAAGCAAAGGTATTTTACCAATCCTTTAATAACATCTTTTTAAAATGAAGTATTATGAGATGCATTGAAAAGGCAGAGAGATATGGCTGGGGAAAAAAGAGTTTTCCTAGATGAGATGGCAGCACATAAATCTAATAAATAAATGATTTTTTTTTAAAAAAATCTCAATGGGAATATTGCCACAGCAAAGGTTGACTAAATGGTAGAAATGAGCAGTTCAATCTGTCTCTAATCTAAATCAATTATTCATACTTACTCATCTTCATTCATAATAAACCAATTTATTGTATCCTATTATTTTAAACTGCAAAGTTTTGAATATATTTTCTACACATGTACATTACTAATTATACCATTTCAAAGGGTCTACTTTTAAATACCTCATCATATATTTTGTGCTGAGACCTTCATCACAATATTTATGGAAATTGCAAACCTGAATGGAAATTAAAACATTCTAAATCGTATTTTTGTCCAAACAATGTAAATGAGGTATACTTATTTGAAAACTTACATTTGCTGAATTTCTCAAGCATGTTGGTATCTGATGCAAATGACAGATAAATTCAACTATTCAATCTGGTAGAAATCTGGGATTAACCTAAAGATTGGCAGACCTTATTTTTGGAGGCTTTAAGGTGGGCTTTGCAGTAAAAATGTAACTGCTCTTTCTAAATTATCTGCAAAACCCACACAGATTGTAGCTTTCCTTGCTTTGTAAGCTTCCTCTGTTTGAAGGTACCTGCATAAAATATGCTAATCCTAACTTTGACTCTTTGCTTGTATGCCAAATTTGTAGGAGTCCAGTGTTTCCTTTCTGCTGCCAATCTCTCAGACTCTGCTTTTAGGGCTGGAAATGGCAATAGAAACTGAGAAACAATCCTTCTTCCCATGAAAAGAATAAGAACTCTGTCAGTTTCCAAAATGCCATGTAAAATAGCTATTTATTTTCAATCCAGTGCTATTTATTCTTGCCCACTGTTGGCTTTTTAGTCAGCCCAAGCCAAAATGTCTATGAAAGACAGTGCTGAGTGACCAGAATGGAAACATAATATATGCCTGTAGCTTAGAAATTGGTAAAGTAGGAAAGAACTTGTATCCTGAGGGCATTAACATCAATTTTGGTGATATTATAGATGAGGAATCACAGCTCATTCATATAAACAAGATATGTCAGATGAAGAGGGGAAGCCATCTTTAAAATAGAACCGGTAAAGGTGAATACAATTTGGCTATGTAGTGGACTGAAAATGAGTTGAAGCTCATGTGGTTATGGCACTAGCATAGAAATCAAGAGCCTATGAATTATAACCCTACTTTAGACACAAAATCCAGCTAGGTGATTTTGTGCCATGCACTGTCTCTCAGAAAAACTCACCTCAGAGGTTGAGTTGTGGGGAAAATAGGAAGAGGAAGAAGTGTTAGCTATGTTTGCTGTCTTGAATTATTTACAAAAAAATTAAGAAAGATGAGGTTTTAAAAGCGATGATCTTCCTGCCACAGCTAAAGGATATGTGAATCACCTTTCTAATATGAATATTCTTCTTCGCTCTAGTGGCGGCCTGGTATTGGGCCGCTGTTGGGGCCCTGGACCAAGTCATGCCTTTGCGGCCTCTGACCTGACACAGATCCTGACTGGCCCCATGGTTTACCGTGGAGCTTCAGGAGATGAAGCATCAGAAAAGATGCCTGGAGGGCTGTTGGAGATCCACCCAATCCGAGTCTGACCGAACACTACTAAGAGCCTATATTAGGACTTATTTAGTGGCGATGGAAGCGGTGAAACGTAAATATTTTTCCGCTGTCATTGCATCCGCAGAAAACACCCCAGCAGCTCTGTTTAGAGTGACCCGCTCTCTGCTTAATCAGAAAGTGAGGGAGGACCCCTTGCAGGGCAGAGCTGAGGATTTTGTGCAGTTTCTGCAGGATAAAATTGCTCAGATCCGGATGGGTTTGGACTCTGGGCGGAGTGATGATGGGGGCAGTCTTGGTGATGTCATCTGGGCTGAGTTTGATCCTGTTTTTCTGGATGATGTGGACAGGATCTTGGGTAGGCAGAGTGCCACCATGTGTTTATTGGACCCATGTCCCTCTTGGCTAGTTTCAGCAGCCTGAGAGGTGACAGGAGATTGGCTCCAGGCAATTATCAATGCTTCTTTGAGGGAGGGAGTCTTCCCCGCCTGACTGAAAGAGGTGGTCGTGTGACCCCTCCTCAAGAAGCCTGCCCTGGACCCAGTCTCATTGAATAACTATCGTCCTGTCTCCAACCTTCGCTATGTAGCGAAGATTGTTGAGACCGTGGTGGCACGTCAGCTTCCTCAATTCCTGGAGGAAATGGATTATCTAGACCCATACCAATCAGGTTTCAGGCCTGGTCACAGCACGGAAACTGCATTGGTCACCCTAGTGAATGATCTCTGGCGGGCCTGGGACAGAGGCTATTCCTCAATCCTGGTCCTACTTGACCTCTCGGCGGCTTTCGATACCATCGACCATGGTATCCTACTGTGACGGCTCGAGGGGTTGGGGGTGGGAGGCACTGTTCTGCAATGGTTCTTCTCCTACCTCTCAGGCCGTTCGCAGTTTGTGTTGGCGGGGAGGACAGAGATCGACCCCAAGGCTCCTCTCTGTGGTGTGCCTCAGGGGTCGGTTCTCTCCCCCCCTCCTATTCAACATCTACATGAAACTGCTGGGTGAGATCATTCGTGGTTTCAGGGTGAGGTATCATCAATACACTGATGATACCCAGCTTTTCATCTCCACCCTTGACCAACCCATGGATGCCCTTGACATGATGTCCCGGTGCCTGGAAGTGGTGCGGGCCTGGATGGGGAGAAATAGGCTCAGGCTCAACCCCTCCAAGACTGAGTGACTGTGGATTCCAGCATCCCGAGTCCAAGAGGTCCCATCCCTTTTGATGGGGGGGAAGCCTTGGCTCCCTCGGAAAGGGCTCGTAACTTGGGTGTCCACCTGGACTCAAGGCTGTCCTTGGAAGATCATTTGACAGCTTCTGCATGAGTTGCACTGGTTTCCGGTGGTTCTCTGTGTGCACTTCAAGGTGCTGGTTCTAACCTTTAAAGCCCTATATGGCTTAGGCCCGGGGTACTTGCAGGACCACTTCCTGCCATTATCATCCTCCCAGCGCCCGGTGCGTTCCCATAGAGTTGGCCTCCTCAGGGAGCCGTCAGCCAGACAATGTCAGCTGGCGGCCCCCAGGGGGAGGGATTTCTCTGTGGAAGCGCCGACCCTGTGGAACGACTTACCTGTAGAGCTCTGAACAGTCCCCCAACCTCCGCTCCTTCTGCCACGATATATAGACGTGGTTGTTCCATCAAGTGGGTTACGGCTGATTGTTTTTTATTGTTTTTACTTACTGTCATATTTTATTGTTTTGTAGTTTCACCCCTTTTTAAACTTGTATATCTTGTTCTGATCATGTTTTTATATACTTTGTTATTGTTTTATGATTGTAAGCCATCCTGAGTGCCTCGGGAGAAGGGCAGCATAGAAATCTAATTAATAAATAAATAATAAATAAATAAATAAATATATTACATACCCTATCTCATATCTCCTGAGAAAGGGAAGCATTGGTGGTGATACAAAACATTAGTAGTACAAGACAAGAAGTGAAAGCATAGATGGGCCACTCAACTCCCCCTGCTGTCCATTCCCAAGCCTTCAACAAACTTTGCTGCATAGTGTAGAGTTACCATATGTGAGCTTCAAAACACTAGATGACAACAACAAGTTAGATTTTCTGCATTTCTTAGTTGCATTATCTTGTGGTTGTCTGGATTTTTGCTAGCCATGTATGGAATCTGAACAAGAGCCAAAAGACCAGAGAGGAAACCCAAAGGAAATGAGTGAAGAAAGACATTTCACTGCTGCTGCTACCCGTTTTCCTTGTCTACTGTTAGTGGTCTCCTCATTACAAAGACATACTCTAGAAATGAAGCCCTTTGAGAACTCTAAAAGGCTTGGTATGTATTTCTATACTTCTGGTCTACTAATTCAAGAGACATCAGACTAATTGGATAACTGTCTTTAAGTCTGGAGAAAGGATTCCTACAGATCTGTCTGACCTGCCCTCCTATTTTTCTTCTAGCCTCCAAGTATTTTCCAGTACTGGAAAATTGGAAGTTTTCAAAGTACATTATAGTTGGGGATTATGTGTTAATATCATGCCACCATGCCTTCCATTATGTTGAATGTTTGTCTTCATTGAAGGGAAAGTGTTAAAAACATCTTAGCCAGTAAGAGGCCAAAGACACAAAAGAGACAAATACATATTTATAATCTCATTCCAACCTCAGAAGAACATAGGAAATCTTAGAGCAGTAGGTGTACTTTAAGTGGGGAGTCCAGATTGTTTTACACAACTAATGAAAATAATGCCCACTTGCATGGATACTGTTATATTTTTTTCTCAGTTTTCCATGTTGTTATTTACCTTTGATTCAGCATACATGGTATTCCCCTTCAGACTAAGCAGCCCTAGTACAAAATGTAGAAATGGAAGAAGGAAATAATAAGCCAAAGTATTTAGGTGTAAGGTATGAAAAAGGAAAAGAAATATACTTAAAAATTGTTTACATCAATACCATTCATATTACCTCTCTGTAACTTCTTATTCTTGCTTCTACAATGCCTAGGAATCTCTCCATGCCTTGCCTTTCGCGCCTTAACTTCTCAACACTTTTTGCAGGTCTCATCAACTCAATCCATCTGTTAAAACAAATGATTCTATTATCAAACTCTGCTGTATATTAATGCTCATTCTCTAACACCTTTGTGTTTGATACGGCTCAAAAATTGGTTAACTTTTGAGGCATAACATTACTGTGCTGATATTGCTTTTCCAGTCTGGGAACCCAAAGAAGTTGAAATTGATCATCTTGTTATTTAAGATAGCATCTCAAAAGTTCTTGGTGCATTTCTTTGACTTTATCACATCAACAGTAACATAATGCATCTATAATGGTCTGCGTTTTCTTCTAAAATCTCGCTATTTATATTCAAGGGGTGGAAAGACATTTAAAGTGATTCAGAGAGAAAACATCACACAGTTCTAAAACAACCAATATAATTCACTAGAGAAATCTGTTATTTCTAGATCAAAAATGAACCTGCATCATCTGTAGGAAATCGTCAAAAAATACATTATTTTTCTAACACTCAAGCAGATCTTTGTAAAATCAGTCCTAATTTTTTTCTGGCTAGTGAACCTCATTAGTAGTCAAAGTATGATGCCAACACAACAGCTCTTTACTGGTCACCCCTCTCCCTTTAAAAAAAATTACTGCATTCCTCTCCTAAGAGTTCATAAATGCAGCAATTAGAACAATTAGGGAGGATGCCGTTTCCCCTGCATGTAGAAAATGATTCTTCCTGTAGTGTGGTTGTGTTTCTGTCTATTTGCATTAGCAGAAAATGCATTTTTAATCATGCTTCAGATTGCTAACGTATTTTTATTATTAATAGCATTTCAGATCTGTGTATGAGAACATTTAATCTGCAGGATTCCTTGTAACAGATGGGAGACTTTGTTATACATTAGACCCATGTTTCTCAACCTTATCTGGGGAATTCTGGGAGTTGAAGTCCACATATCTTAAAATTAGAGAAGTTGATAAACACTACATTAGACTTCTAAAGCTTCAAATATAGTTGTTGTACTAGTTGTAAAGACCACAGGCAAAGCAAAGGGTGCTGCTAGTGTTTGGTACTGTTGATACCAGTATTACTAGTTCCTTGTTAAGATTAATGTTAACATTTTCAAGACCAACAGCAATGCCACTTGGACAACAGAAAATAAGAAATTGTACTTTATTAGGTATAAATGACTTTAAATTTTGGGGACAGAATTTTGAAAACATTTTCTTTGATTAGATTACTATGTCAGGATATTTCATCCTTGCTAAAATTTAGTGATGAAAAGATAAGAAACAACACCTATTAAATGATATCGAAGAAAAAAAAGATTTGGTTAGTGTGTTTTCAACCCTAGACTAAATCTGTTGTATCAAAAGAAGAATCTTTTAAACAAACAATTTTGTTTTTAGGATTGCTTGTATGTTTATTTCTATGTTGTACTGTATCTAATAAATTGGCTGTGTATTTTGGTTAAATCTGGAAAAAGATCTAAAAACAGCAGGATTTTTTTATTTTAGAAAATGAAGATAACATTCTTGGATAGGCAGGATCATTGAGAAGGAATACAATTTTCACTTCTATCTCCAGTGAATCTATTCCCAGCATGATTCTGTTTCTTCCACTCTGTCCAATGACTTTTTGATGGAATGAGATTTATTTAATTTATTTGTAAAGAAAACCTTTGCATGTGTATATGAAAGAGTGTGTATATGTAAATATACATGCTTTCCTATCTATGCATACATGTGCTTTAGTATGTACAATCAATACACTGATATATGTGCAACCCATGCAGACTTGCACCGGGGTAGGTTCTACTTACTTTTACTACCAGTTCTAAAGGTGCACGTGCCTTGCATGTGGTCGGAATGTGCAGAGTGTGCATTCAGTGTGCACATGCACTTTGCGCGCATGCACAGAAGCTTTTTTTGAGGAAAAAAACCTCAAAAAAAGCTTCCTGCGCATGCGCGCAAGCGTGCTTCATGCACTC
>JANHFM010000254.1:0-14124 GCA_032468115.1 Grayia smithii | reverse complement strand
CAGAAAGAATGTTAACAACCAGATGACTGCAAAAAAATACAATCCTTCTCTCCTCACATACCATCTTGTCAGAATCTATCCTTCCATCACCCCACCATCACAACTGATGAAGCTTCTTGGATATGAAGCAAAGTATTTTTCTTCTTCCTCAAGGAAAAACAGTTCCCTTTTGAAAAAGCACCTTTCGGATATCAAGCCTTAAGCATTTTTTATATTCCTCCAATTGCCAACATGCTGTAAAATAGCAAGTCACTTACTCTACTTATTACATAAAAAGCATTTTCTTTTTTTATAACAATATCTGAAAAAGTGTTAAGATCTTTAAAAAAACACAAATCACAAAAATTAAAGTGTCTTCTATTTAATAACAAGAAAATCCTTCCTTTGTTTTTTGCTTTTTAATCTGCCAGATAATAATAATGATCTAACATGATATGTTACTTCCAGAACAGAAACATGGTTTTCAGATGGTTTGATGGAATACAAGGCCTTTCACTATGAGAAAGTTGGCCTAGTACAATGAAACCTCCATACTAAAAACCTAAAAGAACATATTTGAAAACCAAGGGATTATAAGACATTTTCAATATAGAACCTGTCAAGTCTCATTATGTGTCTCTTTGTGTGTGTTTATACACACAGGCATACACACATATATACCTATATATCTGTATGTATGTATGCTAAAGTGCATCTTTTAAGACTAGACTAGTGAAAGGACATTTTCAATTATAAAATACTTAACACAAGATATATAATAATTGTTAAATCAGAATGTACATTTTTAAAAACTAATGTTTAAATTTTGATTCACTAAAGAATAAAAGATGTCAGTTACAAGAGTGTTACATCATTTTTCAGAATTATAGAGCTTTGGATGATCCTGTTACTTGCCAATCTTTAGATTTGAAATACAGTAAAGAAAAACAGTTCAGTCATGGACCATAAAATTATGCTTAGATTTTGGGAAGCTTTGGTGCACTGACAACAGGATTGGAGTCCTGCAAGAATCTCCTTCCTGCATTCTTGTAGTCATAAGTACAGGTGTGAGTCTCTGCATAGCGATGAGTTGCGCAGAAGTTGTTTCCACATCTGAAGGAAAAAATGAAGGGTTAGAAAATATCAAGACAAAAACTAAAAAGACTTTCAAAAAATCGTCAAAAACAAGATAATAAAAAAGAGCAATTCAAACTGTATGAGCATGTATGTAAGAGGGTACGTAAGTATACAATTATAAGATCATTTTAACATTGCAAAGACTCATATTCAATCTTTCTGTCTAGAACTTATAATTTACTAGGAAACAGTTGTTTAATAAAGCAATAGAGACCACATTTCAATAAATTATATTCCATTGTCAGTTTTTTTAAACTTTTGTTCTGTGATTTTCTTGCCCAAGCAATTCACCACTTTTTAAATATACTAAACCAATGGAAATTATTAGTTTAATTTTCCAATGTTTGAAACAAAAAACCAGGCAGATAAGAGAAACTGTAAACAGAGATTTTTAAATACTGTATTTTACTCTCAAAATGAAATTTACAAAATGTAGGCATTCTTCTTTAGTGTTTATTATGTAATCCCATCTTCATTTAAGAGGACTTTGTTATGTTGGAAAACTGGAGCAAGAAACACCAGTTGATGGAGGTATTTTATCAATAAAGTTCATGAATACTTATTTACAATTTTTAACTTTTCCCCATTGAAGATCAAAAATGATCTCTAGCTGAATTTTTGTTTGTGAAATCTATGAGCATTCTCTGATTCTGAACATCCTAAATACAGCATATTTCCAGATGAAAATGGTTTTAGGAAATGATTGGCAGATCTATAGCCATATCATCTGGAATCTTTGTTCTGTCAAAAAAGGAGAAATATCATGTTTGTAAATCTTTTTCTTTTCTTTGAACAGAATAAAGTGCTATTTGCACTACTCAGGTGACCCTGAGGACATAGATAAACCTTCAATTGGCCTCAGCATCTCGCTAAAAGAATGCAAATGACCAGCCATCTACAAGGAATATAAATCCTTCCATTCCCCACCATCCAGTTAGAGCTGAAGAAGCTTTTTGGATGAGAAGCGAAATGTCTTCAAAGAAAAAACCAAGAAAGTTCAGTTGCCTCCTGAAAAAGCACTTTTGGGACAACCATGACCTGGATGACTGAGAATCTCTGTACACGCGCACAGAAAGATGGCGACTGGCGAGAGCCAGGCCCGAGCCTCACTGTGTCCACCCCGAGGCGGCCCTTCAGTCGAGTGCCTTACCTTTGCAGGCAGCTGCAGTGAGCAGAACGGCTGAATACCACCTCTGGACATAATATACTTAGATTTCAATAAGGCATTTGACAAAGTAGACCATAACCTAGTTCTTGGTACACTAGTAAAAGTGGGATAGACAACATCACCACCAGATGTATTTGTAACTGGCTGACTAACAGTACTCAACATGTAGTCCTTAATGAACTACATTCACATGGAGGAAAGTAAGGTTCCATTTTAAGCCTAGTATTCTTCGATATTTTAATAAATGATTTAGATGAGGGAACAGAAGGGGAACTCATCAAATCTGTACATAACACTAAGCTGGCAGGAAGAATCAACATCCCAGGAAATAGGCTCAAGGTCCAGATGTATCTCAACAGACTTGAAAACTAGGCCCTTTCTAACAAAATGAAATTCAATGTGGATAAAAGTATGATTTTACAATTGGGGAAGAAAAACCAATTGCATAAGTACAGACTAGGTGAAACATGGCTCACTAACAGTAACTGTGAGGGATCTTGGGGTTCTAGTGGACAATCACTGAAAAATAAGCCAACAGTGTGCAGCCGCCGCCGCCAAAAAAGCCAATACAACCCTAGGTTGCATTAAGAGGAATAGAATGAAGATCTTGTGAAGTATTAGTACCATTTTACAGATAACAAGGTAGCAGTGTTCCAATATATGAGAGACTACCAGAAAAATTAATCAAGGAGAAAAACAACTTAGAAATAAGCAGAAATTTCCTATATAGTGAGAACAAATAACCAGTGGAACAGCTTGCCTTCAGAAGTTGTGGGTGCCCCATTATTGGAGGGTTTTAAGAAGAGATTAGACAGCCACTTGTCTGAAATGGAACAGGGTCTCTTGCTCAAGCAGTGGGTCGGAATAGAAAACCTCCAAGGCCGCTTCCAACTCTGTTATTGTGTGTCAGTGCGGCATAAACCTAGGAGAGATATTTCCAACTTCTTCTGCTTGAAGAACTAAAATCCATGCAGAGGGAGGTGGACAGCAACTGCTTCCTGTCTTGTCCTGTATTTTCGATTTCCTCAGGCTTTCCCTTATTACATACGGCAGGAGACAAACTGAAGTAAATTGGCCATTGTGTTCAGCAGGTGTGTTTTATAAAGATGACCCCTATTGTCTTTGGCAACTTCACTCATTTTCTCAGTTTTAAAAGCAAGGAACAGCCTAAACTAACTTTATGAAACTTTACTAATACAATGCCTCACAAATGTGACTCTGTTATTCCTAATCTATACTAAACTACAGGGAAAAGAGCAAGGTTAAAGCAGAACTGTTCCTTAGGCAGCAAGAGTTTGGAAATGCCTTTATGGTAGCTATTGGGGCTAAATAGGCACCCTGAAGAACTACAGTCATAACTCAATTTATGACAATTGAGCCCAAAATTTCTGTTGCCAAGTGAGACAGTGAGTTTTGAACTGTTTTACAACTTTTCTTGCCACAGATGTTAAGTGAACCATTGCAGTTGTTAAGTTAGTAACACAATTGTTAAGTGACTCTGGCTTCCCCACTGACTTTGCTTGTCAGAAAGTTGCAACAGGTGATCACATGACTGCAGGACACTGCAACTTCCATAAATATGAGCCAGTTGCCAAGCATCCAAACTTTGATCACATGACCATGGGATGCTGCAATGGTCTTGAAAAACAGTTACTTTTTCAGTGCCATTGTAACTTTTAACGTCACTAAACAAATGGCTTTAAGTTGAGGACTCTCTGTAAACGAAACCCTTGCAGTTTCCTGTTTTTAATCTCTTGAAAGCGCTGGTTTCAGGATCAGCAAATAAAATCCAGTATTTATCTTATGATCTCAAGAGTTGGTCACCAATGTTTAAAAAAAAACAATAATATTCCAAGAAGGAATGGGATAGGAAGTATAAATTCAAAGCATAATGGCCTTAATGAATCATTTTATAGGAAAATGGAAATAAAACCATTTCATAGAGACATTATGAACTAAATTTTTTTTAAAAAAGAAGAAATAAAAAGAATAAAAACCAAGGGATCTCTATCAGATAAAATCATAAAACATTCCTTTTTTATTTATATATATATATATTATTTGTTTTCTCTTTACATATAATATGTGCTTAATGAACAGTGTACTGTCTGGGTCAAATCATAAAACATTCTATTAGGTGTCTTATGAGAAGCTTCAATGGTGGTTGGTGTAAGACCGAAAATCTAGAAGGCAATTTTTGCCATTTGTTGCAAGGCACAGATCAAGCAAGACTCAATGGATTGCTTAAACAGCCAGGCAAGTGAGGTAAGCTAATGCTGATCAACCATGGTATGGTAATATTCAATACTGTATTTGACAAACTTGGAAAACTGCCATAGCCTGTAGGAAAATACCAAAAACTTGAAAAAAATTCACAACACAAAAACTGACAATGACAGAAAAAACAAAAGAGAGAGGTAATGCTAAAATTAGTTGGAGTGGTTGTTGCAAAAATGGCAAGAGGCAGTCCTGTGTATGCCACTATCCTGAGTGAAAGGCAAAATATAAAACTAATAATATAGAATATAAATCCCATGACAAAAGCAATTATGGAATTAAAAAACAAATCAAATTTGCTATTATACAAACAGGCAGTCAACTCCAAACAAATGACCCCAAATTACTGAATTCTGAATCAGGTAAAAATTCAAGATTTAACTGAGGGCCATATAAAATAATGTTAGTGTGGTGTTACAGTTAAGGATTAGGAGCAGGAAACTCCAGATTCTTCCCCTCCTGTAGGCATGGAAGCTTGCTAAATGACCTAGGGCCAGATCCTTTCTCTGAGCTCTTATCAGTAGCAATGACAAGCCAATTGTAAAAAAAAAAAAAAATCCTCCAAGGATGAACTCCAAGGGAAGAACGAGTGGAAGAATGTTAAAATAAGCAGACTCTGCATCACAAACACCAAGAAAAACTATCTGCTAAAATTGTTGCTGTTAATGTTTACCTCCCAAAACTCTTAATTAATCTTCTATTTCTTTTAATCCCTCAATTTGTTGCTGTTCTTTTTTCACCATTTTATTAATTCAAAATATATGCTATCTTTCTATTCACCCCACTCTGTTGGTTTCATCTCATCTCATTTATTTATAATAGTTCTCTATTTGGAAACAGTTATTATTTTAGAGGGAATAAAATCCAATTTGTTAAGAAAAACAGGACATTTCTTGATGTAAATTTAGCTCATGGAATTAGCAGTGAATAAAATAACCCTTCAATTATAGTCCAAGCACTGCTAAATTTAAGGTCACCTTCATGTTTACATACAGACAATGAAAGAGCATGATGGAGAAGAAACCTGCTTCTGTTAATTTTTAAGTAGGCAAGCAAATTTTACAGGTTGTGTTTCTTTTATTTTAGAATCTACTGGCTGAAAAGTGAAAGATTGGTCTTGGCAATATTATTTATCTCAATACTTATTTAGCATTTATCCCAACTAATCTCTTTCGCTTGAATAATGGTA
This sequence comes from Grayia smithii, assembly GCA_032468115.1. NCBI lineage: Eukaryota > Metazoa > Chordata > Lepidosauria > Squamata > Grayiidae > Grayia > Grayia smithii. The sequence continues at coordinate 8,374 of JANHFM010000254.1, read as the reverse complement.
AATGGTTTTAGGATGCAAATTCAACCTACCTACATTCATAGCTAGTTGCTAATCCAGTTTTCTTTCCACATAGGAAGCAATGTTTTGCAATTTTCTTTTTATGCTGAATAGAACAATTCACAGGTGGAAGATGAGTTGTATCACCTGCTTTAGAAAAAGTAAAATATTCATAATTATTTTGTACATTTGTTGTGAAATAAATGATACAAGGGAAAAGCAGCTGCCATTTTTCATTTCATTTCATGCTTAATTTATGTTTTTTAAAATAAGAATGTAGTATTTCAGGGATGTCAAACTCGATTTCATTGAGGGCCGCATCAGAGTTGTGTTTGACCTCGGGGGCGGGGGTGGGCATGGTCACTTGTGTCAGGGGCACCTGTGGTGGCTGGAGCGCTCTGCCAGTGAAAATGGGCTCCTGAGCTCCATTTTCGGATGCCACAGCCTTCTGCAACCCCGTCAGCGAAAATGGAGGCACTGTGGGCTGGTCCTTCATAGTTTCCAGGGCAGTCCCACAGGCCAGATCTAAGCGACCCATGGGCTGGATCCGGTCCCCGAGCCTTGAGTCTGACTTCTCTGTAGTATATTAAACAACTGTAAAGTTATATTGCATATCTGTTGAAACCATACCTGTTAATGAAAACCTGTTCATTTAAAAAACTTGCTAAATTATTGTACTGATAATTCTTCTACATCAATATAGATAATAGTACAGTGCTAATTTGCTAATTCAAAACCATCAACATTCAGACTGGCTAGTAAATTGATCAATGTTTGATTTTTTATGAAAGTGAAACAATGGCATTATCTGGCAGTATTATTTTTGTGCACTGCTTGTGGTTTTTGAGAAATTGCAGAAATATACTTGAGTTTACAAAGGCTATAAAGCATCAAAAGATTACTTCTCCAACTTCATTCAGTTTCTTCTGATTTAAGTAATTAAAAAAGAGAATTAGATGGAATGTTTCCATTCATAAAGACAAGAAAGAGATAGAGATGGTGATAAAAGAGATAGATAAACTGCTTCTTACTTAGGATTTGTATTGTTAAATATGCAATTTCAACCTGGCAGATAGTGTAATATTATAAAAATAAAATTTATGCTTTAAGCATTCTAAGAACAAAAAACAGGATGGGGGTTGTTGGAACCTACTATGTGAATCAAAGTTTACGGAATGTCTTATTTTGAGGAGACACAGGCTGAACAAAGCTTGTTTAAATGCCCCACATGGTACTTTTCTCTTTTACTCAATGGAAAGGTGAAAGAATAAAAGTTGGCATGTTAAATAAGTTCATGGAAATATTTGATAGACAATAAACCACAGTGATACTCTACATTATAGAAGCTCCTCTTCATTCGAAAGTGGAGATAGTATACTTACAGTTCCATATAATTAAAACCAACAATTAATGATATTTAGTTTATCTTAATGTACTTAAAAGTTTGTGAATACTTTTTAATTATCAGTATTTCTAAATTCCTGACACCTAAAATGTGTCATATGTTCTCCATACAAATCCTAAAACTAGATAAAGTTGCAATTAAACAAATGAGTCAAAAGCAAACGGGTTTTGCTTTTATATATAATAATTTATATTATTTTATATGTGGCAAAAGTATGAAAACTGCTAGGATTATCAATTCACTTAAAATTAGAGTCAGGTTTTTCAACCAATGGGATGATAATCAGCTGTAAGTGTGGAAGATTCTGCCTTATTTAAAGAATAGAATCCTGGTTATTTTAACCTTGATCAAATAAGCCAATCTTATATTCTTCCTTTTACTTCTAACTATCTTAATATTTAGTTCGTTAATCATGTAATTTGATTTATCTTCTTTTCTTAGTTATCCCATTTAACCAGCCTTTTTTGTAAATCCAGCAGGAAAAAATTTAACCAAGACACTCCCTTAGTCTGTCATTTGTAGATTTAGTAAACACTCTTTTCTAAATAATTCTCTTGGTCGGTAAATTGTAAATCAATTTTCAATAATATCTCTGTCAGATAAAGATAATATCTTTATCTATCATATAAAATTTGTTCTACATCTAACATTTCATAAGCAATATTTTTTCCCAAAAGTCTATTCACAGCAGACATCGTTACTAACACTGTTATTTTGATTACTATTTTCTGCTTTTATTGTTCAAAAGTTTCTTTAGTATTTTTACTGTCACAACATTTTGCATCATCTTAGTCTGTATATCTTTCTACTTAAAATCTTTAATCCTTAAAAACTTTTAATTTAGTTTCCGTTTTTTGAACTCATGAACTTATCTATCTACAGGTAGTTCTCGACTTGTGACCAGTTGTTCAATGACTGTTTGAAGTTACTATGGTCAGGGAAAGGGTGGTCCATAAAGCTCTTCCGGCTGTCATAAAACATTATGCTGCCCCACTAGTGGTCATACAATCACAACCTGTTTGCAGTTACAACTAGTTGACAAGCCCTCTGAAATGATACAATCACCATTTGCAATCTTCTCTGCTGGCTTCCAGGGAGTCAATGGGGAAGCTGGCAGGGAAGGTTGAAAGCGCCTGCTACGAGGATTCCTTCTTGTCCCTGAAGATCTGAATTCTGTTCCTGCACCTCACCAAAGGCGTTCCCTTCCACACATGAAGGAGAACTGACATCCTCCTATTGGGTGGAGAAACAGAACCGAAAAATCGCAGCTATGTTCCTGCACCCAGCTGAAGATTTCCCTTCTTTGTGAGGAGCAGAGTTGAACTTTTTTGGCAGGATAGAGAAACTGAGCTCAGATATTAAAGATCGGAGGTTTGTTTGTGCATCCTGCTAAAGACATTTGCTTCTGCATGTGGAGGACAGCTGAAGTCCTGCTGTGGGGTGGAAAAATGGAGCTCAGATTAGTATTATCAATACCATTTCTCAGAAACCAGATAGCGTTCTGTCTATCTACTAGACAGCAAACCTAAATTATTTAAATAGATAAAATGCCACCAATAAAGTGGCAGCTCCTGGTAGAGGGGCAGCCTGTCGCCCTGACTTCAGGTCACCAACGTACACCCTACGGACGACCGACCATGTGGAACCAGTAAAAACGAAACGAACGACCTCACCGGAGGGGGGAAGAGACCCTTTGTTTTGTCAGCAAAACAATTACGTTGGTCAATTCTTCAGCCGGTTCAACTTTAATCTTAAATACATCCCGGCCAGGAAAAACTTCCTGGCTGATGCTCTATCCCGTCAGCCTCAATGGAACAGCAAGGTGTTCCATTTAGTGGAAGTGCCAGGTGGAGTGGCTCAGCCACGGGGTGAGGTCCTCCTATCGGTGGGACGTGCCCGTGGAGGTGATGCTGGTCAAGGTGGTGTGGTGCACTCGGCTGCTCGGTGCCCCTCCTGGTTGCACCGAAAGCAGCGGAAGGGAGCTCGTCTCCCCACATCCATTGCTGGTTTAGGAGCCTCACGGTTACCCGCCATGCTGGGCCTGGTGTCCCATTCAGGTGGTCTGCGAGGAGGCGGGGCCCTGTACTCGCCTCGACCCCGGAACTCTCGTAGGCTAAGATCCAAGTCTATAGCTGCAGTACACCAAGCCGACAATTGCAACGGCAGGCCCTGGTAGATGCATGCCTGCCTTAAATCCCTGTCCAGGCCAGTCCAGAATTGATGCACCAATATTCGTTCCGGCCACGCTCTCAAACAACCAGCCACCCTTTTGAACTCCTGCACATACTCACGAGCCGAACGCCCTCGCTGCTTCAATGTCATTAATTCCCCTTCCGTGGTCTGCATCTGCGTCCCGTCCTCAAACCAGTGGCGTAAAGCCTCCAGAAAGGGGCCCACCTGGGTCAATTCTGGTGCATGGTCCGTGTGGAGATCTGCCACCCAATCGGCAGCCTCTCCAGACAATACCCGTGATCGCTACCACCATAGCCCATTGGGAGGGGTAGCGATGCCCATATAAATCAAGGTGGCTAAGGATCTGGCTGATAAAGAGGGCTACGCAATCCGGGTTTCCATTAAACACCCCTTGGATAGGCGGAGGCCCCCAGACTCTCTGAGGGCCCCACTCTCTTACGGGATATTGTTCACCCCTTCCAGGTCTCTGTCCACTGCCTCTACCCAGTCCACCACCAACCTCTGTGCCATTCCCCCACTTGGTCATAACATCTATCAGCACTCCGCGGTGTGGGGCTAGGCCGTCTCCGATGTTCCCGAGGGTCCCTAGCCTCCCTCTCCCATGCCTGGGCGTGATCGCAAAAGCTGGTCTCTCCAAATTTCTCACACACCTCCAGCGTGCTAGCTCCCAAGTCGGTTGAGTAGCTCTCCCTACCTTCCGCAGCCACCCACCTTCTCTCTTTCCATCCTCTAAACTGGTCCAACGTTGCGTCCCACATGCCACACCGGCCTCTCCTGCCAATACCCGGACTGCCTTGCTTGGGCCCCTCCTGATCTCCATCATTCCACTCCCCCCCCATCTCCAAAATCAGCTGCCTCTCCTTCGGCCTCACGTCGGGCTGCCTGGCTGCCTCGGAAGCCCCCCCATCAGCACCTGACTGTTCACTTCCCTCCAACATCGTCAGGGAGCTCTCCGCTCCTCCTGCTATTCTGGCACTGCTCCAGACGTGTTCGTTGAGAGCGAAGTGAAGAGGGGAACGCTGACTTTCCTGTCAGCGAGTCTAAGGTACGGAGCAAGACGTTCTTTTAGTGGTAGTTCTTTATTCGGTCTGCATTCGTCCTCAGCATTACACTGACAATCAAAGTCAGCGTTGGGAGCTGCTGCCTCCCAACGCTCATTTAAGCGTCCCAGGTTACCCTCCACCAATCCCACATCGTGGCTTGGAGTACGTCATGCTGGGTAGCCAATCAAACAATGCGGTGCGTCCCTACAGTGGCGCTAGGTCTCCGCCCCCTGTGAGCTAATCCTGGCCGCCTAAAACCATACACCCACCCGTGCAAACTAGCAAGCAACAAGTAAGAAGACGGACAGAAAGAACAAGGATAAGGACACACAGAAACGCAAAGGGTCTCTTCCTCCCTCCGGTGAGGTCGTTCGTGGCGTTTCACTGGTTCCACATGGTCAGTCGTCTGGTGTATGTTGGCGACCCGAAGTCGGGGCGACAGTGATTTTAAAACTGCTTTAAGAATATCTGACTGCTTCTCCAAAACAGTCTAATGGTGCTTTTGCCAGACTTCAAAAGCCTTCTTTAAAGCTTAATTCTGAGTTTTATAATGACTTACCCTTAAATCATATATTATAGTAGACAACCCATAATCCTTTGAGTCATTGTTTCATAGATTTCCTTACCAGATTTCTCAATGCCTTCAATAGTAACAGAATTTCTAAGGTACTGCCTCTACTGGAAAAGTTGGGATAGATTCAGAGATATATCTGCCTTGAACACAGTTCATGTTTAACTGTATAGCAAAGTCAAACATCAGCACAGGAAGTGTTTTATGACATTTTGTATGTCATAAAATGTCATAGTACTACTTTATAAAACCTTAATAAGACCATATCTGGAAAACTGCATTCAGTTTTGGTCACCATGTTACAAAAAAAGTTGAGATTTTGGAAAAAGTGCAAAGAAGAACTAGGATGATTACATGACTGGAGACTAAAATATATATTGAGCAGTTGCAGGAACTGGGCATGGCTAGTCTAGAGAAAAGAAGGACTAGGGATGACATGATAGCAGTGTTCCAATATTTGAGCAACTGCCACAAAGAAGAGTGGGTCAACTTATTTTCCAAAGCACCAGAATGCAAGACAAGAAACGATGGAAATTAATCAAGGAGAGAAGCAACCTTGAATTAAGGAGAAACTTCCTAACAGTGAGAGATTAACCAGTGGAATAACTTGCCTTCAGAAGTTTTTATTTTATTTTAATTCGATTTGTATGCTGCCCTTCTCCTGAAAGACTCAGAAGTTGTGGGTGCTTCACCATTGGAGGTTTTTAAGAAGAGACCGGACAGCCAGAAATGGTATAGGGTCTCCTGCTTGAGCAGGGGGTTTGGCTAGAAGACTTCCAAGGTCCCTTCCAGCTCTGTTCCAATTGATAAAATGTTTCATAAAATTTACCAAATTTCATAGCAGGCATGGGTTCTGGATTTGGGATACATTGTATTAGTTAACCCATTTGAGGTACCTTAGTTCAAAAATAGTTGCCCTAGAATGCATCATTTTGCCCAGTTAAAAGTTACAGGAACCAGACTTTTAGTAGTATACAGAAGATTGGCAAAGTGCTTTTTTGGCATATAAGTGATTGATAAATACAGAAATGTTATGGAAAGTCACAATAACCTGCTTTGTCTCACACCCATCCAATATGTGACTATTTAGTTTTTAAATAGTGAATATGCTTTGACCACAGCTTGACTCCTCAGTTATCCATTGGGAGATTCAGTAAAACTGCCTCATGTTGTTGAGATGCAGAAGCTTTGCCTGATGAGGAAAACGTACCCACCCCACTTGTTGTCTTGCCAGCAGTTCATACTTCTACTTAATATACGATTTTGATGCAATCTTATATAGCCCCAAAAGTCTGTTGCCCATAAATTGAATATATTAGAAAACTAAAAGTTAAAAAGAGCTCAGCACAGAAAAAAAAGGCAATGAATAAGTCAGAGAAAGCAATCAAAACCTAAACTTAAAAAAGATGCATCTGCTAATGAGGGTGAGAAACTGATGGGAATCCTTAGAGGTGAGTCACGAAACGTTATATGGCTGGGAAGGAATGGATTCTTAAAATCTCAGCTCTACAACCTGCTGAACAGGTGAAGAACTAATAAATGATGTTTTATCTTTTATTGGTTTTATAGTACTTTATTTGTTTGGTTGCTTTGTGCTGGCCTGAGTCAGTGTAAAAGTTTAGTAATTTATCATTATTCCCTGTGTTAATAAATTATGGATGGTCACATAGACAGATGTTTAGGATAGATGTGGCATTTTATCCACTTATTGAGTCCTTCCCAAAGACCTGGGATATCCAGATAGTGTTGTTTGATTGCAATGTCCACTATGCAGAATTTGTTCTCTTTCCTATTGACAACTGTTAAAGTGCTTGTCTGTTTGAATTCTAATGTCTCAGAACACTTTTTCTTTTTCTATTATTTTGTTTATTTTGTGGTTTCACCAGTTCTTGCTTGCAGGTAAATAGCATTTCTTGCAGATACTCCAATGCACCATTGTTACTATTTTGTCATGTCACTGTTTGTAGTCAATTTGTGCAATCTTTTTGCAACAGCCAAGTAGGTGATCCACTGTTTCTTCAGCTCCTTTGCAGAGGCAGCTTTTACTGTCTGTCACTCTCTTCTCAAGAATTTGGCTTTGTATGCATTTGTTCTTAGGATTTGGTGTTACATAGCCAAAATTAGCCCATCTGTCTCTTCAGCTTTTCTGATTTTAGCCACTGTATTGTTGTTTATCTGCTTTGCCTGCAAGTTTTTTTTTTAAATGTACCAGCCATGTAGTACTTTGTCTTGCCATGTGACTCTTTTTTATTCTTCATCTGTCTTTCCTGTGGAACAGTTTGGTCTCTCCTATTAGTCTTCATGTTGTACTAACTTCAAAGCATCTTCATCAACTGTCAGATAAAGAACAGATTTAAAAAGATGCCCTTTTTTCTTCTTTAACAATCTGGTGTACTTGCAACATTCCATGCCCACTTATCTACTTGATAAGTAGATCTGTCAATGTTACTGCATGGATGAAAAGTATGATTTATTGTCATAATATTTCTAGTTTTCCTATCCAGGGCACTTAGTTCAGCCTGAGTCCAATCCTCAATTCCAGCTGTCGAGGGATTGTCTAGGTTTAATTACCTTGATGGCATTTCCTTCACTAAATTTGAACTTTAAGATTGTCTTCAGTGTCATGATGTATTCACTATTAACCTTCTTTTTAAATTTTATTTTATATAAAATTTGATTGAATTTGAAAAAAATTTAAAATATAAAAATAACAAAAAGGGAAAGTGAGGAAAAGGAACAATAGAGAATTTAAAAAGTGACATCCCTCCACAAAACAAGAGTTATTTCTAACCCTCCTCAACATGGATACAATTATAAAATATTCTTGTTTTAACAAAAAACACACAACTACGATATTACAGATACACAAAACAAATAGTCAAATAATAAGAATAATACATAGTACATAGTTTAAATAAAACTTATAATCCATAAATGTGGCATAGTAACAAATCTACATAGAAGTATTACTGGATATTACTATATATTTCTATAATTTATAATACAACACCCTTTCTTTAAATTTAAACAAATACATAAAAACATAAGACGTACCGTATATTCCGGCATATAAGATGACTTTTTAACTCATTAAATCTTCAGATAAGTGGGGGGTCGTCTTATACGCCGGGTACTGACCTTGCAAGATGCATGGCTGGCAAACTC
>JANHFM010000253.1:169100-181616 GCA_032468115.1 Grayia smithii | reverse complement strand
CGAACCAACACTAATTGCTGGCATCTGGAACTAAGCTGAAGCACTTAGCCAGAGCATTAATTAGATGCGCCACCGAAGGCCCTTTTTACTGAAAACATGCTATAAATGTGGGACCACTACTGCAAAACTGTTCCTGGTCAGGCTCTTAATGTCTATAGAGAAAAGTACTCAAAATGTTTCAAGTCAAAACTTTCTATCCTTGGTGTGCATCAGGAATATTCCATCACTATTTTTTTTTTTACAGAATTAAAACATTTCTCAGAAAAATCAGATTTCAAAAGTATCAGCGAATGTTTGAAACCCAAATCATCTCTATTATAGATAATAACTCTGAAATATTTAGGTCATCTGAATGTCATGAAAGAATAGTTCAGCCTTCTGGAGCCAAGTGGAAGGAGCAAACTAGGAAAAAAATTGTGGTTTAGTTAAAAATAATAATGAACCAAAACTTTTATTCCTTAAAGTCCAAACCCAGCATGTTTAAAGTAGAAATTCTGAAACCCAATGTACAATTGAGACACAACTAACATAATATGTTCTGAATGTTGCTATCTTAGTATGTATGCATTTATGACAAGATTCAGCAGTCCATCTGCATTTAAAAGACAAAGGCCACTCTTTTGAAGACAGCAAAGTTCACATTCTGGATAGAGAGGCACACTGGTTTGAAAGAGGGGTCAAAGAGGCCATCTATGTTAAAATTGGGCAGCCCTCTCTCCACAGAGGGGGAGGGATATAACAGCACCTATCTCCTGTCTGCAACACTGTCCTTTCAACAGTCCCAAGAAGGTTCCATACCCTTTTGCACTCTGGTTCAAGCGACCCTGAGGATACAGAAAAATCCCCAAGTGGCCTCAAGGACACTCAGAGAGCTGATGACAACCTTCAGAGTGTGCTAACAATCAGACGACTGCAAAGAATATAAATCAGTCCATTCCCCACTCCATTCCATTCAGTTCAGTCAGAACTGAAGAAGCTTCTTGGATGAAAAGCAAAACGATATAGAGGAAGAAACCAACAAAGCCCAGTTGCCACCTTCAGATTACCGTATTTTTTGGAGTATGATGCACTCCCCCCCCTCAAAAAGGAGGCGAAAATTTAGGTGCGTCTTATACACCAAATGTAGCCCCGCTCACCCTCTGGCCCCCACCCTTTGGCCTCTGCCTCCCAGCAATTTACCTTCTTGCAGCAAGCAGCAAACTGCCCATTTCAGCTTCAGCACAGCTTGATTAGCACAAGCCGTTGATTGTCGGTTGGATCAGCCGCCCGACCCTCAGGTGTTTCAGGCTGCAGGGATTGCCATTGCCTATTGCTGCATGGGCCTCCACTGTTTGCTGCAAGGAGGCAAATTGCTGGGAGGCAGATTTTTTTTTCTTGTGCTAATCAAGCTCTGCTGAAAATGAAAATTAAACTAAAGCAAGCTGTTTGCTGCAAGGAGACAAATTGCTGGGAGGCAAAGGCAGATTTTTTTTCCCTTGTATTCCTCCCCCAAAAAGGTAGATGCATTTTATAATCCGAAGCATTTTATAACTCTGAAAAATACTGTACTCAACAGATTATTCCTTTAGGCTCAGAGAAAGTAATCATTTCCAAGTTAAATTGTACACATAGTGGATTTTTCAATCCATAATACTCTCAACTTGTAGGAATCCAAAATATCTAAAAGCACCTGCTTAAAATTTCTATCACTATTGTCACTCCAGAATAATAATTTACAAATAATAAGAAAAAAGAAATCTTACAGGTGATAAGTAGTTGGCGCCTCCTTTGTTTATAGTGATATTTAATGCCTGATCTCGACTTATCCGTTCCCCACACCAGTACTGCATGGGTGGCTTAATACACCGCCCACTACGGGTGAAACTTTTCTCACTGTCATTCTGTAAATCAGTTGTTTTCCTCTGCATACCTATCAAGGAAAACACACACAAAAATATTCTTCAGCAACAACAAATTTCTGCCTGTGTAACAAGGTAAATTGACTGTAAATGTAAACATAAAGTTAGAAGCACCTTCATCAATGATCGAAGGAAAAAATGAAGTAGCCCCACTGAACATTTAATTCTCTTAATCAACTTTTATTAGCTTAAGATAAGTCTATAGAAGCAAGAGTTATTATTGTTAATGGAAATATTTTGGGGGGCTTTTTAAAACATTTAATATGAAAGGCCATATAACTTGCTTGCATTTGAACATTAGGTTAATCTAGATATAGCATGTTTCCCCGAAAAGAAGATCCAGTCTTATTTTCTTTTGGGCCCAAAAATAAACACCAGGTCTTATGTTCGTGAGATGGATTACCCGCTTACCTTAGGACCACCACAGACAGGCCTCCCATGCCCCGACACCTGTTGTGCTGTTGCCCAACTTCTTCTGTGGCTCCTTTCAACCACTTGCAGCCAGATACCACGTGGCTCATTGCGCCGGTGCCGCAACTCGAGGTAGGCCATGTGGCATGTCACGCCACTGTGCATGCAAGTGGCAGCAATGGCATGATGCGCCACACGGCCTCCTGCCACAAGCAGCAGCACTTGTGTGATGCACCATGTGGTGTCCAGCCATCAGCGGCCGAAGTCGGGCAGCAGCACGACTGATGTTGGGGCATGCGAGGCTGTCCTAAAATAAGCAGGTGCAGGACGCATTGGGTAGCTCTACCCCCCACCTCAGCTTTACACGTGTGCCTCGCCCCACCTCATACAACCAGACGGTGGGACAGAGTGGGAGGAGTCTTAACTAGGGTTTATTTTTGGGTAGGACCTATTATTAGGCGCACACATAAAATCAAGCTAGGTCTTATTTTCAGGGAAACACTATAGTTATTTCACAACTTATGGAATACATTCTCATTATTGTATATGGAGCATAGTATTAACAGGGTTAGTGAATTAATTGGGCTAATACAGTCTTTCCTCATTTAACAACCAGTCTGTTAAATTGGAAGTGAAATGGCTACTAAGCAAATGTGACTGAGGAAGAGAAAGAAAGACACATACTACAAAGATAACTGGTTGCTACCATATCATTTAGGCAAAGTTCTCTCGTACAGCTATGCTAGCATTATTCTCACTTCAGCATGCATAGTCGTTAGGCCCAAAATCTGGCTGTAAATGCGCACAATTTTTATTACTGTTTCCCATGTGAACAAACGTAAATTTTATAGGAAATTACTAGGGTTAGGAACATCATAAATACAAGAGTATCTTTTTTTAAAAAGACCGAAATCTTCTCCAAACAAAGAAAATAACATGCATACCATTTGTTTTATCATTTTGCAGAGGTAATACATTATAAGTTGTGTTTTTCGTTTTAGATTTTCTCTCAATATTTTGTGGCAGATCCAGTTCTTCTGAGTACTTGTTTATTTTTTCACTATCACCACTTACAGAAAATGCTCTCTCTTCTTTCCTAAAGATTTAAAGGTTTGCATAAGTAGCATTAATCACCTCAATCTTTTAAGCAGATTTCATATTTTCTTTAAAATGTTTAAACACTGGTAGTAGTAATTATGCTGCTTCAGCAGCTCTTTCCTGAAGTAGTTTGTTTAGATTGGATACAAGGAATTAGGTGAAGCCTGAGATGCCTATCCAGAACCCCAATTGTTCTAGAAGGCTGTCTTCAACAGAAAATGACAATTTCAGTAATCCCAGCCCTGCTTTCATCCTTCTCTCCATAGAGAAACATCTTTGTTTCCTAGGTCTCTGTCTAAAGTAGCTAGAGAAGGCAGGAGTTTTCCAAATTTTTGGCTGCAAAACCAGGCTATAAACGTCTCAAGTGGAATCTTCTTTTTTTAAAAAACTTTTATCGAAGAATTCTATGCAACAGTAAAATAATTCACATCTAAGAAAAAAGAAAATTGGTGAATACAGAAAAAAAGAGAGGAAAGGAAAAAGGAAAAAAAAAGTATAAAGTGTTTTATTTTGCTCTTATTTCAGAGACATGGATAAACAGTCTTTCCATTGAGGCATTATTGACTGCGATTTGAGGAACTGTCAGTAGAAATTTACTCAAAAGGATAAAATTAGTACAAACTACCTGAGGTCACAGACTAAATTGCATTACCCTGGTGTCAGAAGCACTGAACCACTGAAGGGTTGAAAGGATTAGCCGGTGATATCACTATTGCCCAGGGGACAACCAGTTGGGGGCTTCTTTCATGACCCTGGCAAAAGCTGGAGTGAAGGTCAGGAGCTCACCCACTCCAACACTTGGGTTTCAAATGTGGGCTTGCTAACCTTCAATACAGCACCCTAACTACGTGAGTCATTGTGCTCTTACAGACTAGATACACAGTAAATGTTGTAGACATTTTACAAAGTTTTTCTTAAATATTTTGAAGATTGAAAAATTCTTACCAATAATCACAGCTATCAAAACGACTCAAAAACATAAGCATTTTCAGTGACACTGACCTTTTCATGTAACAAAGCAAATCATCAACAAGCATTTTCCAATTTCTTGGGATTCCTTTCACAAACTTCTTTATGAATGTAGGTGGTATTCCTGTTTGAAACAAAGGTATAGTCTTTGGACAGTTGTTATGTTTTAGAAGGGTGCTTCTTATACCCATTTTTCAAACCTTTGGAGGAGATCAAAATAGGGATAATCTTACAGGATTACAGAATTTTAGGAAAATTCCTAAATACCTTAAATCTGTATTATATCCCCCTCTCTTTTTGTAATGTTTTATTTTTATTTTTATGTTATCTTGGAAACTTCTAGATAGAGGAGTTATGCATTGTAGAAATTATGACATCTAAGACTCAAGCTGATGCTATCACTCAATCAGCATTAAATTAAATTGAAAAAGAATATTTTGAGGGGAGGGTGCATATAAACATGAAAAGTAGCTTAGATCATATTGGGCAAAATGCATAAATAAAATGAATACAGATTTCTGTACCCCTTGCAAATTAGAATGGCAAGTGCTCCCTTTTATGAGTGTTTCAATCATCCATCATCATTTTAGTCACATTAAGCAAATGTAGCAATAGATATATTGAAGATATTGTCCTTCCTGCAAACACTATTACTTATTCAAACTATCATTTGAAACAAATTAATATTTACCAATGTGGTATAGTTTCAAACCTTATATGACAAGCACAGATCAGACATACATGGTTGTTAGATTTCACTGAATACCAGAAGGGAACTGGAAATAATAAAGTACCTGTGTTCGTTAGCACAGGGATCAGTACTACCTCTTATATGTGTTAACCTATTTCAGTCTGGGCAGGTGCCTCATGGTTCCAGGGCTGGGTTCTACTTACCTTTACTACCGGTTCTCTTCGTGCACGCGCGCAATTTGTGCATGCGCACTTGCTTCGCTCACGCGCCTAAAGCACACCATCGCACATGCGCAGTTAGTTTTTTCCGGGAAAAAAAACTCAAAACGAGTGCTCTGCACTCGCGCAGAGCGCGATTTTCAAAGTTTTTCTGAAAAAAAGTAAGTTTGGGCGCGTGGGTGGGCCGGGGACGCGGAGAACCGGTTCAGTGACGTCACAACGTCACCGCTACCGGATCGTGCGAATCGGACCGAACCAGGAGCAATCCACCACTGCATGGTTCCCAATGCAGGACAATTTAGAGCTCAGAAATAATTACTAGGGACTGACAGTTTGGATAATAGGTCAGCATAAACAGTTGAAAAAGAAGCAGCAAGGTAGAAGCCATTTTCACAAGAAGCTTATAAAAATTTCAGATTGCCACTGTGGTTTTCCTTTTCTCTTACCTTCTTCCTTCATGTTAACTTCATTAATATGCCCTTCTAGCATGTAGATATTTCCTGTCAAGGTTTTGACTTGATTGTGTGCAATGCGTTTTACAATTACATTGCTATGCCAGAAGATATTACCCATATCTCTAAAATAAAAAGGACATAGTATCATAATTGGAAAATAATTAATCTCACCATTATAATTCCTTAAGATCCCAGCTCAAAAAGTAATGTGAGCCCATTATAATTTCTTTCTCCCACTTCCCAATGTATGCGTTTTATATTGTGAATTGTGTCTTTTACTATGTGGATAAGATAGACTTGTCAAGTATTTCCTTATGAAGAAATATTTGCAGGCATTTTTTGAATTTATTATAAAGGATTTAAAGTCTTTGTTAATTGTTCTATTTAACTGGTACAAGATGGACCAGACCTAATAAATTTTGACAAATACACAAGTCTACTCAAGATGTAGGTAATATCTAGAATATATTCAATTTACTCTTGGGAACTTAAATTGTAAGCCATATTATGCATTCAAGTTTAAACAGAAATATAGACTAAAAATAAAAGAAATACATGAGGGGATTTAGTTAATAATCAAAGTCAATCAATCATTTATGTTACAATGCCCAGCAAAAATTACTACAATTCAGGACTAAGCCCCATCTTTTTAGTTTTACAAAGTGTAGGTTGCAAAGGAAAAGAGTGAGTGAGGAGCTGGATATCAAGATTTTTTTTAAAAAATAACATGGGAGAGGAGATAACTGTCATCCACAGTATAGGTAATCCCAAGTTACGAGCATTCCCTTAGCAAATGTTCGAAGATATGTGATAAGCACCCCCTAGCGTTTATGGACATGTTCCGAAATGACAAATCTTGCAGTACCACCACAGTTGTTTGCCCTTACGAACAACTGCAGAGGCTCTGCAACATTCATCCTGGACATTGCCGGCCAAAATGGCAGTTCGAAGGGGTGCATCTTCCCCTCCATTCAGGCCTCCAGCCTCCCCCAGCAAGTTGCAGGCTGAAATAGAGCTTCTGAGGGGTGGATCCACCCCTCCGACGTTCTGTTCGGGCCTCTGGAGACCTCACCTGGCACATTGCAGGCTGAAATGGAGCTTCCAAGAGGTGGATGTGCCAGAGGTGGTCTCCAGAGGCCTAAACGGAGCTGCAGAGGAGCACACGTGGGTCAGGCTGGAGACAAGACTGCTTGCTGGATCTTCACATGGTAAGTGACCTGGTGCAATAGGTTGGGTGGGAGGGAAAGCAATTGTGGGGAGCATTGGGTCGGGGAAGCCTTGGATGGTCTTAGGCAGGTGGCCTGTTCCATCAGTAGGCCCCCCATGGCCTTCCCCATCCTGAAATGTGCACTTAACAAGCACTGCATTCGATTAGCGAATGGGCAAAAGGAGGGAGTGATTTTGTTCAAGGTAGAAGATTCACTCCCACTAATCTTTGGGTTACGAATGGAATGGGCAAGCTCCATTACATTTGTAACTTGAGGACTACCTGCATTACTTGGAAAATAGGATCAAGGAATCAATCCAAACTCAAGTTTTCATTCTTACAAAACTGTCCACTGCTAAATTTATGGCATAACAATTGCTCCATTTAAGTTTGTTTATTTTGCTTTCCTTTGTTTTTTGTTTGAGAGATTGTCTGTACTTATCATTTTTCTTTTAAATTGCTCTACACTTCTCAGAGATAGACTTCAAGCTTATGGAAATAAATTCAATAAAACAATTCAATACTAATTCAATACAAGACTAATGCAGGATCATCCATGACAGTGATTAAAAACCATATAGACATATTTGAATAAAACTGAAAAGCAATCACTTGCCTCCGTATTCCTTCCAGACACACAGCAGTATTGTCATTGATCACTCTGATTCCCCATTCATTGATATATATAATCTGGTTTTCCTTTGAGAACTAAATTAAAAAAATAGGGAATATAATTTTTGCCATAATTATTGGTTTGCACCCAACTGCAAAATCATATAATGTATATCGACAATTCAATGACATTCTCAGATTCATACTTCTTCCTTATATTTGTGATCACTATTTAAATTCAAACTGTACAATGTTTTAAGATTTGAACCTAAATATTAAGTATTTTCTTCTGAATTTATGAAGAAAAGAACTTTCATAGCTAGTGTACTAATGTACCCTTCCTATCATATATAAATTATACCACTCAAGCAAATATTTGTAGAGATCGATATGCACAACGCTATGGGTGCCCGTTTATGTATCTTACATTAGTATTATAAACAACCCAAAGTAGGGACAATCCAGGAAAATCTTGGTTTACAGATGTTTTTCTGAAATTCTAAAAGTTTCTGAAATTATTCTGAGATTCTAAAAGAAATGGAAATTCCATTATTTTATTACAGAAATTTAAAACCAGTTTTTTTAAAAAACAGATTTTTTTTTTAATAAAAATTGCAGGGACATAACATGTCTTTGGATCATTTATTCAATCTCTGATCTTCACAGTGGTATAGACTGACCCTCTGAGAGAGAGAGATACAGGGGGGAGGGGGAGAAAAACATAGAGCAAGAGAAGGGTTTTGTGACTGGGTGAGAGTGAGTGACATCGAGTTGGCCATGCCCACCCAGGTTTTGTGGCTCCCGGTGATTTTTTTTTTCTATGGGAAACGGCCCAAATGTTTAAGATTGGCAGAACCCTGGTATAGACAAACGGATTTGCCTTTTTTAGGGAGATGGGCGGTCTATTAATAAAAGATATAAATAAATAAATGTAAATAAGATGCTAGTAGTTTCCAGGATTTTTTTTTAAATATAATTATTTAAAGAGAGGGTTTTTTTCAGATTTATTGTTCTTCAAAATTATTCTTCCGTAAAATATATCATTTAAAAGAGCAATATGAAAATAAATGATAAGCTAAATTAAGCTGCAATTAGGGCTGAGAATGTAATCTATTGGCCACAGCTGCCAGGTGAAGCCAAGAAAAGCAGCTATTTTAGAATAGCAAAACAGTTGCTTACTCATTTGCTTCAACACTCAAAAATACCTTTTTGAAACAGAACCTGAAGCTTTGTGCAAGTCTACTCATTTGCATTTTTCAATGAAGTAGCTAACAGAAAACATCCTGGTGAACCACTTATGACCCATACTGATTACCTATTCTGGTGTAGTAGGAAAAAATTGTAACGCAAGAAAAGATAGTTGTGGTGCCCTCTTTAGTTATGTTTAATTGTGATTGACTATCACTGGCCTGCATTGTTTTTCCAGCCAGCCAGGATAAAAATGGATAAAATAAAATAAAAGATTCTACCTTTTCATTTGTGCCTGTGTCAGATTCATCCAAGAGCACTTTGGTAGCAGGCGGTCGTTTCCTTGGTATATGGGCTTTTGGAGTAGCTAAAATTGTATCACACAGGTATTGGGAAGGTTTTTGTGGCGAAACACTTAAATCTTCTCCAGTTTTTTGGCCATATATATATTTGGATGGAGTCACCACTGCTTTTTCTTGAAGAAGTTTCCCAGATGCTCTTTCCTTCAAGAATTCTCTAGATTTAACATGATCATCACTCACAATCACAGGATTAGATATTATTGTAAAAGTCTCATTGGCCAATTCAGCAGGTTCTACAATAATCTTCTCTTTCTGGCCAACAGTAGTACTTAGGTATTCTTCATTAAAATTATTAAGTTTTTTTGTTGGGTGGGATGTAATTAAAGGTTGCTTTGCTGCAGGTAAAGGAGAGACATTTTAAATTTAGTACAGTGAAACATCTACAGGAAATGTTCTCTTGGTAACTATTGTTTCAGGATGAGTTGTTATGCCTAAATCATTTTTTTCCTCAGTCATGCTAACTTCTTAGACAATAACAATAACAAGAAAAAGACAGAACTCTTTTCATTAAGATTTATGCATAGCCAATTGGAATAGTCTGATGGAAGACTAATTTTATGCATGGTAACTGCAATATAATTATTATGTGCAGAGATGGAGGCATACCGAAGCTCCCAAAATTGTGGAATGGATTGTAAAGACAGAAATGGCAGAAATAGCAAAACCAAGCTATTTAGTAAAAGACAAAACAAGTACTTTTTATGGACTTTTTTTTACTGAAAATAGAAAAAAGCGAAGTTAATTTGAAAAACAATTAAATAAGGGGTTAAAGTTAAAAATTAGAACCAGAACACTATGGGGCAAAGGTTTGAAAAAAAACTAAAGGCAAATGATGAGTAAACGAATAAAAGCAACTACAAATTATTTGGCAGTTTGCTATGTTTAGTTATAAACAAAATATCCCATCTTTTATAAGAAAATTATAAAGTGACCACAAGTTTGCAGGTAGAAAAACTGAAGACAGAATTTCAAGACAAAAAAAATGCAAAATTTCTCATCATCTAAGAAAATTATTACCTTTCTGCAACCAATTTTCCTGCAACCTCTGTTTAACACGGGAGAAGAACTTGTTGGGAGATTCCAGAAATGGAGGACTTATTACTGTAGAATATATTTTTTTGTTCACTTCAGCAAAATCTGTCACTGAAACTGAAAAGACAAAACACACTGATAAATCGTTTTCAATACCTGGTAGAATGAAAAATAACCTTTTAGAAAACATGGAATTTAATATTTGCATGGCCAAATACAATACAACTAATGTAACAGACAAGTGTTATCACTGAGGAAGTTCAGATGTGCTTCTGCAAGTTCTCAGGGGTGTCCAATACATAATTTGAAAATTAATTAATTACATGGAGAAAAAAGCAATAGGCAATAGATGAAACGAGAAGGACAGCTTATTCAAAAATATTGGTGTTGGTCATCCCTTTAAAACCCTTTATGGAATGGGTCCAAGATATCTGAGGAACCAACTTGCTGCAATGGGATTGACCCACCCACTTGTTTTGGTAAAGAGCACAGATCCCATCAGTCAAGGAATTTCAGCTAATGGGAATTCTAGAAGTCTAGAGGAGCCTTTTCTGCCATGACCCATCTGGAACATCTTGCCACTGGAGGTGAGATCAACCTCCACCCTTTCAACTTTTAGGAAGAGCTTAACATCTTGCTCTGCCAGTTGATGTCAGGCCCTGATGGAGAAGCGATATGCTGGAAGTGGCTGGTGCAGTGACCAGAGAAGGCACCACCCTTTGCTCCACTCTAAACTTATTATTTTTTATTCTGTATGTAACCTTTTATAATTTTAATTTGCTTTTATGTTTATAATGGTTTTTTTAATTTCTATTTCTTACTATATTGTTAGCCAGAATCACCTTGAACAGCGAGATGAATGGCATATACATTCAATCAATCGATCCTGAAGGCAAGTCTAAATTAATAAGGCAGGGAGTAGGTTGTCCAATTTCTATCACTGCTGGATAGAAGCTCTAGAGTTATTTTTGTAATTCTATCTCAAACATCTAAGTATGATACTAGAAGAAATTTGGAAGAAATTATAAAAACCATTAAAATTATATAAACCAATTAAAAACCAACCTGTTTTTACATTGGATTCTTCAAGAAAATCCATATCCAGCTTTGTCTTTTGTTTATCTTCAACTATAGGTATTTTTTCTGATCTTTGTAGAAAGGCAGGTTGCCTTTCAGGAGTAAGAATACAATCTATGGTACACTTTGGGTCCAACAACTTAGCTTCTGGAGACTTGTTTTTTTCTTTGATAAGAGATGCTCTTTGTTTCATTCTTGAGAAGATTTTTGCTGGAGATTCAAGGGATAATGGTTCACAAGCTTTACGTTTTTGAATGGCACTCCTTGTCAGTGGCTTAGTTTTCTGGCGTGAAGAAAACATTCCCAGAATTCCTTCAGATGATGCTTTTATTTCACTGAGGTCAAAGTATTCTTGTCTATGCATATTGTCAGAGATTAAAGTGGACTGGAAAACATTTATTCCTTTAGTCTCTTGGCCCGAGAAAACATTTTGGCAAGTAGGAACCATTGAAGGAGGAATGTTAGCTGAATCCAAAGTATAATTCACCTGGAATTTTACAAAATCCTTTAAAGGTGTACCACCAGGGATATTATGTAAAGAAACTGCTTTCAATGACATTTTTTTTCCTGTTAAAGAAAAAAAGATACGTTAAAATTCTTCAATTTTTAAAAAGTACAGTATCTGCAAAAACAAAATCTCTTTATGCTTTTTACATTTTTACTTAAAAAGGTGTTATAAAGTAACAAAAACAACCTCTGTGATATACCCTATGCTAAATGCATCTAAATTCCCTGAAGTATTTAATAAATCATAAATGAGATCTAATACCATATAATGACACTATATGTAACACTATATACAATTTAAATCCCTAGTGTAATTTTGAAAATTTTGTTATAAAATATTAAAGGACATTTTCTTTCTGATAATATAAGGCTGTTGCATCATAGAAATTGCTCCAGAATGATATGAGATTCAGCATATCAGTCCATAGAAGTGTTGAATATATAACGTATGATGTAACATTGGCATGTCCAACCCATGGAGAACTAGTAATGATCTCAACGTGGCAGATGGAAACGCTCCCAAACCTAACCGAGAGACCTAACCTAAGTCCTGGCAGAAAGAGGGTCCTACTTTTCAGGGGGCTGCCTTAAAGTCCCCTGGGACAACCATCCCCAACCTGGTGCCCTGCAGACTTCTGAAGGTTTCTTCTCCTTACCTTAACCAGCCCCAAACGGAGGAAATAAATAAATAAAATAAAATAAAGTTGAAATAACAATTTTTAAAAGGAACCCACCAGAGGATTTCCCGCCAATACCTTAATGGAAATAGTAGGGCTTGGGGGGTGGGGGAG
>JANHFM010000253.1:137383-148001 GCA_032468115.1 Grayia smithii | reverse complement strand
TACAGAGTCAGCATATTGCCCCCAACAATCTGGGTCCTCATTTTACCCACCTCGGAAGGACGGAAGGCTGAGTCAACTTTGAGCCGGTGAGATTCGATCTGCTGAACTGCAGCTAGCAATCATCTGAAGTAGCCTGCAGTACTGCACTGTAACCACTGTGCCACCTCGGTACAGAATATTTACCTTATGCTTTCACTTTGATTTAATATGCAGGTACTCATACCTCATTTCTCATTATACAATAGCATAAATAAGCCATTATGTAAATTGAGTGTTACTACCTTGATCCTGACCTCATGATTGCTGCCAATTCTGAAAACTAGCTGAGCAGATTTCCAAGAGGGCAATATCACCGCTTTTACCCAACCAACTTTCAGTAATATATACCATGGTCATCTATTTGTTAACAGCCAAGTTTATTACAGAATGAGGAAGTTCCTTTGGAGACACGTGGAAGAACTGCAGATTAGACTATGGTCAGACAAGCAGCAGCTGATCTTGTAGAAGGATTGTGGGTAGCAAACATCTCAGAATAAATTTATTTATTTATCTAATTTCTTGGATTATAAAGAGGAGGGGAGGGGAGATGTACTTAGGACTTGCAAGATTCTATTAATGTATTCTTACAATAAAGCTAGGATTAGTACTTTTGGATGTGTTTTTTAAGTTACTTCAGGTTACCTCAGAAGGCAGACATCAACAGAGCTGACATTTACCAGTAGTAATATGAGCCAAAGTCATCTACAATCTATCTACCAAGTTCTAGGATTTGGGTTCTATTATTGGAAGTGGATTTTTTTTTTAAAAAAAATATTTATTAAATTTTTCAACATATAAAACACACAATAAAAAAACACAAAAACAAACAAACAAAGAAAAAAAACAGCAAAAATTTAACACTAATAACAGCTTTTCCATATCAGTGTCTCTATCATGTCAAACATATTTACAAAAATTCTAAATCTATATATTTCTATGTTAAATTACTTCCTTATTTAAATTATATTGACTTCTATTCACAATTCAATTTCATAACAAATTATCCCTTAAGTTTTACATTTACTTTCAAGCCAGGAATACCATCTGTTCCAGATTTGATAGTACTCGGTTTCTTCCCTCTCTTTCATTTCCATGGACAGTCTGTCCATTTCTGCACATTCATATTTTTTTAAATTATAATTTGGTCAGGGGGGGGGATATCTGGTTGTTTCCAGTTTTGTGCTAGGACAATTCTACTCGCAGTTAATATATGAAGTGTTATATATTGTAGTTTTTTCTCCATTTTTCCTTCCAAAACACCCAAGAGAAATAGTTCCAGTTTCCTTTCAATCCTCTGTCCAATTATCTCTTATTGGAAGTGGAAATTGACATCATAGGGAATCATAGGGAAATTGACATCATAGGGAATTATGTATGCTGCCTTTTCTGGGAAAAATAAAGCCATAAACTTGATCAGTACATTCCAAGTCAGGTCAGGCTGACCGAGGCTAATTTAATAGTAGAAGGAAGGAAGGTGTCATGTTCTGATTAATTCTATTGTTATGAAGACATGTGGTAAGGGAATTTCCATAGAGGATTTCTGATTTGGGAATATGTTGTGGAATAGCCAAAAACGTATATAACGTCTGATAAACCAATGATAAGTGGGGGCATTTAATTGTTTTGCTGCTTGTTTGAAAATGTATTTAAGCCATGTATTCAGACCTGTATAATGTTCTCTCTCTTTTCTTGGAGAACCCTTTTGCAAAAGCTTATGATATGTATCTCTAAAATAAATCTACTGTTTATTGTTCATGGTCTCCTCATTTTTCTCTGAGAGGTTTATTTTTTAAAAAAAAAAATATGCACAGGTTATTGATATTTCATGTAGTAAGGCTAACATAGTCCTGTAACCTGTTTCCCTCAGCCTGTGTTATATATAGGGAACCTGTATAGGAAAACAAAATTGCTCTCAATGTGATACTGCTTTCCTGGTTCATTTTTTTTTCATGAGTAAGAGTCAGTAGGGAGGTCTAGAATGATTTATTTAATTATCAAGTGCCATAATTACAATAATAGATGAATAATTGCCCTTAGCCCCCCATATATATATCCATAATACTAGGTGATGAATTTACAGAATACATTAAATTAGGCTAAAATGGATTTGGACAGTTTATGGTTAAGCATTATGATAGGGCATATTGGAACCAGACATATGATTTATTGGTTTGGGCTTAGCATGTTGTGTGAATAGTGATTTGCTAAACCAGCTTTAGAACTGAGTCTGTTGTATGAACTCAGGTAATCAGAAACATGCATATTTTGACTTCATGAATAAATCTAAAGTGTGCTGTTTCATGTTTAATGGCTGTAAATGACCTTGTGCTACATGTCCATGTGTTGTCTTTGCGGATTTCAAAAAAAACAGTTAACACAAAATAGGTAATCTAAAAGCAACTGGAATTTCAGAAGTGTTATAAATAGAATTGTAAAGAATTTGACACCAATCATAGGACAAGACTCTTCCAATGCTCTGAAACAGGGTAACAGTGAATGATACAAATCTGATATCCTGGGGAAATGAAAATTAGGTGAAAAATTAATACAGAACCAAGCAACACATTTATTCTTGCTGCTTATGCATGATGTCTGGTTCAGAAACCTTTAGCACATCCCTCCAGCAGATTATGCTCAGTTGATAACAACACAAATATGGTATCAATTTCCCAGAAACTCTTTTTTTATGCTAAGTCCATTAAAAGTCATCTTCATCTGGTCTTCAGACTTTACCAGAGATAACCAAGTTGTATTTACAGCACAAGTGTCCAACCTTGGCAATTTTAAGCCTGGCAGATTTCAACTTCCAGAATTCCCCAGCCAGCTTTGCTGGCTGGGGAATTCTGGGAGTTAAAGCCCGCCAGGCTTAAAGTTGCCAAGGTTGGGGACCTGTGATTTACAGAACTTGTTCAGATTTTAAACTAGTATTTTCCCTCATATTCTCCCTCCTCCTCTCTCTTCAAAGGATCCAATGTCATACTTTGTCAATCATTCTGTTGCTGATGCAGAGAGAGGGACTTCCTCAAGGATTGGTGGATAGCATTTTAATTTAGCTTTGACAGAGAGCCCTGAGTCTCTTATAACAATGCTAAATATTTAGTTGTTGTAGTTTGTGAAACCTTGACTTCATTCACATATCTTGGCTGCAAAACTCTGGTCAGCCATTATATGGCAACAAGATTTATCTGGCACCCAGTAAGTACGCCCTCCTGGTGATAAGCAAAAGATAGAAAAACATTTATTTTCTCTTCTAGAGTTGAGCTATCAGTTCATTGCCCTTAATAGATCTTCTGCAATAGCATAACTAATACTTTTCAAACATAAGTAACTACTTGGGCTGATTAAGTTTGTTTTTAAAGATCAGTTAAGGAACACTACATATAACAGCTGGAAATGTTGTTTATCTTTTTAAAATGTATTTTTTTAAAAAAAATACAGTCAAGATAAACTCAGATGTCAATAAAAATGAGACAGGCCTTTAGTGAATTCCAAATATAGTTTGCAATATGCGATAAAAGAGGGAAAAATTCAAAATATACCTTTTTAGCGATGCTTTGTCTGATGATTCATTGGCTAGATAGTGTGAGAGAGAACAGTTTCTGCAGCCTGTCAACATCTTGAAACTTCCCCACAGAATTCTGACTTCTTTTCCAACAGAAAGCTAATTTAAATCCACATCTACTCACCAGGATTCTGCAGAGTTCTGAATCTGAATATCAAACTCTGATTAACAGAAGCATGCAGCATGTATTAAAAACATCAACTGCATCTGTTCCTGAGCTCATGCTGTTGTCATGAGACACTGGAAAAATACATATTTGGTATATAATCTCCTGAGGGGTGCTATGTATTTGTCCATCCAGTTAAACAACGGAAAAAGGAAGATCTAGAATCCTGGCTCCTGGTATGGGGACTGAGAAACAAATGTGAGGTATTAAGTGAAGTTATCTTCCATGTGCCATCTCCAGTCCTGGCCAACACCTTCCCAAACCCCCAAAAGGCCCCTATTTATCTACTTTTGTTTGCATGCTTTTGAACTGCTGGGTTGGCAGGAGCTGGGGCAGGAACAGGAGCTCACTCTGTCACACGATGCTTCGGTCTCGGAGTGCCGACCTTCCAGTCAACAGTCCAGCATCTTAATTGCTAGGCCACCATGCCCCTTATAGGCCTGAACTATTCAGGCCTATTTTAGCGTAGCCCATTCTGTCATAAGAATGGCACTTTTGACATACAGCATTGACAGACTGTATTCAACACTGGAGTTGAATCCATCAGAGAGGTTATCCCATCAATGACATGTCATAACTAGGCAGCTCTTGCAACAACTTGGTATCCTTAACGCGGTCCCTATCAAATTTGCTGGGATTGCTATACTCGTAGATTCTCTATGCAGAGCTGGCCCAAAGGTATTTGTATATCTGAAGTGAAAGTCTAGATGCCTCTAATCTGTTCTACGTACACCTGTCATCTAGACTGGCAGCAGAAAAAGGCCCTTTGTCACATATGAGAGCAGCAAGTTGGTTTAGTTGATATAAATACAAGAGGTATAATAAATCTCTCTACCATCCAGCTTTGCAATCTCTGTTGCCTGGGATTCTTGCCCTCTGGTTAAGGGCAGAACTGGTCAGTATCTCCTACCATAGATAGTGTTTTTATAAATGCAAAGATTCATACATTTTGGAAAGTTATTCTACTTAGGACAGTTTGTTGATTGCTGAAGGCTGTTGTAACAGAGATAGTCTCCAGGAGGAGTTAGCAATGTCAACCACACTATTTCAAAAGTTCCTCCCAGGACTTATGCAATCACCAGACTAAATATGTTACTCTTATGGATCATTGGCAGAATACAGTAGTAGCAAAATTCAATATGGAAGGCAGTGCTAATTTCTCCTAACTTCAAATATTACTTACAGACACCTGACCTCCAGCAGAGGCCAAAGAAATACTAATTATTTGATGACAACCAGCTGCCTCTACTTCTTACCTCCTTTACTAGCGTCAGATATTCATCCCCAGAAGCTGATACTGTGATGATTTTGGATTTTTCTATCCAAAAATCATCACCATATCAGCTTCTGGGGATGAACATCTGACGCCAGTAAAAGAAGTAAGAAAAGTTTTCTGACTCATTTCTGACCCATGCTGTAAGGCTGTCATCTTAAAATCTCCCAAACGCAATGCCCAATTGATGTCAAACATTGCAATTTAATAGAATAGCAGAATAACAGAGTCGGAAGGGACCTTGGAGGTCTACTAGTCTGACTCCTGCTCAAGCAGGAGACCCTAAACCATTTCACACAAATTGTGTTCAATCTCTTCTTAAAATCCTCTAATGCTGGAGCACCCACAACCTCTGGAAGCAAGCCGTTCCACTGATTAATTGTTCTAATTGTCAGGAAACTTCTCCTTAGTTCTAGGTTGGTTCTCTCCTTGATTAGTTTCTATCCATTTCTTTTTGTTCCACTTTCAGGTGCTTTGGAAAATAGGTTTACACCCCTCCCACACACACCCGCTTTACAGACCAGTAATAAATTGGTCCTACCTAGGATTTTAGCCAAAGCACAGCAGAAGAACTATACAGAGTATCCAAAGGAGATGAGTCAGCAACAGTGCCAGATTGCATCTCTGCTACAAATTTCAAGACCTACAGAGAAGAGTAAAACCCTTTAGCAACTGAAGCAAAGCTAATGCTGTGCTGAAAGTTACTTTACAGTTTCTCTTTTGTTTGGTCATATTCATCCTATTTGATAGAACTGAATTGCTTTCTAGTTTTGGGTTTGTTTGCTTGTTTGTTTGTTTGTTTTTGGAAGAGAAGAAACTTTCCATGAGCTTTTTTCACAGATGGGGTACTGGACTAAGGCACTGAACTGAAGTTTTGTGATGGCATTAATTATGGAACTTTGCAGAAATTCCTAGGCAATTGGTCTCTCCAGCAATTGTCAGCCTCCAAACCATCTCACACTGGCATAAAATTCCAGCAGAAAACAACACCAGGAACTCCTGCCTTGAGTAATCCTGAATCTGAGGCAGACTGATCTTATGTAAAAAGAGGGGGAAACAGCCATTCCCTCCACCGTGCAATCATAAAGTCAACTGAGAAACACAACACATTAATAAGTATTAAAAATTCTATGGCAGCTTGAAAAGGAGGTAGAAGAGAAACCCCTTTCTCGGCAGAAGAAACTAGACTTAGGTGGGACATGTATTTCAGCTGTTGACCCCTCATCGTCCTATGTGCAAAGGGTTCTTAAGATTGATCATCTGACCTGATTGAAGTAAGTCTGCGCTCATCATCTCATTCTTACATACATATTTAGGACAGACACTGCAGATAAATGGGTAGAGTATCAACACTGAGAAGGTTTAAGTAGCAAGCATGTCTTTTGTGTTGAGCAGTCACTTCTCTCAGATGATGGACACCTAATGCTTGAACTTGCTGTCAGAGCTTAGCAGAACATGAGATAATTCTCGCTGACGTTCTCTTGTGGTTGCTTCTGCTGTTGGGTGGCAGTTTAAGAGATTGGGTCTTTGCTTGGATTTCAGTTTGTACTGTAAAATAGATAGCTGCGTGCAGTGAAGTATTTTCTGAAAGGAAAGCACACAAAAAATAAGATGAAAATATAAAAGAAAGAAAGAATTTCTCCTTTTCATTCCAGCCTATACGCTCCAATTTAGCATTTTTTGAACAATCAGAATATTTGTATATGTATTAACAGGTCTATCTGCCTTATCCTGTTGAGTTCAAGTGCTATCAAGCTCTTGTTGCATCTGTTGAAGTTAAGATCGGATAGCAAAGAAGAAACAAACGTCAGTGACTGCGTCAGGATAGATGGAGACTGATATGGCTTGGTGGCTGCAAGGCAGTGGTGGGTTGCTCCCGGTTCTGGCCGGTTTGCACGATCCAGTAGCAGTGATGCTGTGACGTCACTGAACCGGTTCTCCACAACCGGGAGCTGGGCCCACCCACGCACCCATACTTACGGTTCTCTTTGCTCCGCGCACTCTGCACATGCGCAGAATGCTTTTTTTGAAGGTTTCCCCCCCAAAAAAAGGTTACTGCGCATGTGCGGAGTGTGCGCTCTGCGCGCACCGATCACGCACAAAGCGCGTGCATCATCAGAACCAGTAGTAAAGGTAAGTAGAACCCACCCCTGCTGCAAGGTGACAAGGTGAGGGAGAACATGAATTGCAGAGTCCTGCGGTTGCTGCCATGTATTTAAACTAAAGCCAGATAAGAGACCTCCCATCAGCTGGAAAAAGCTGTGATTAAAGGCTGCATGTTGTAGTAGGCACAAAATTGCCCTTTGTTTGTGGGAGAACTTCTTGAAGATGTGGGATTGCATTAGGTGGAACAGGAGAGTTCCTTGGGTGAGGCAGGAGATGGAATTGGAGACCTTCCCTGGAGTGAAAAAAAAACAGGAGGTGGTCTTTTTCAACCTGGTGTCTGTAGTGATGTAGGACCTGGCATGAGGGTGCCATGAGGGTGCCTCCCAATTCCTTGGAGTTGGGAGGGAAATATAAATTATAGACAGGGAGAGAGAGGGGAGAGACAGAGAGGGTTGCCAGATTGTTGAGTTTAAGTGTGAATAGTGAGGAGTCTACAGTTGGACTGTGGGGAATATGGGTAGAAAAAGAGCTTGGGAGTGCTTGGGGATAGATGTTGACAGAGACCATTTCAGAGCATATTCCCCTGAAAAAGTGGGATTAACAATTTGGTGCCAAACTCTGCTTCTTGACACAGACCTCTTCGCTGTATCTTGGAGACTGAATTGGGGGATTCCTTGGTCCCCATCTGCCGATTAACAATGGTGATTGACAAGTCCATGCATAATAAAACCATGTTCATCTCCAGCCTAGTGATAGAACATGCATTTCTATGCCACCCAGAGTCACTTTCATGTGAAATGGGTGACTATATGAATATAATTGAAATTACAAGTAAAAATCTCTGAATCCTGACTAGGCAAAGGAGGAAATGTGGTCTAGTCTGAGATTTGCCCCTCTTTGTAGACCATATAGAAACATGTTGTCATATATTTCTCAATTTAAGCGTATAAAGGCATTTCAAACATTTATAAGGAATACATCTTTTGAATCCATTCCTTAAGTGGAGAAGCATAATTTTCTTTCTATCTCTATAAAACAATTCTCTTCGCAAGCCCCATTTAAAATTTCATATTTTGAGAGTATTAGTCAACATCAGATATATATCTTTAATTAGGATATACTTTCTCATGATTATTTTAACATATGTTAAAACTGAAAGGTAAAAGGGAGACAGGGCTGGACAGGAGCAAATCAAGTGAGTTAATTGTAATTTTTACTATTCTAATTGTAATATTTTATAATACCAACACAAGAAATCTAATCTTTTTAAAACATTATCTGAAGAGTCCAATAAATGTTAAATTAAAATTTCCAGTGAATTCACTTTATTCTTAAATCAGAAGATGTACAATTTTTGAAACTCATTTGCTTTTCCAAAACTGGATATTCCAATTCCTTACCCATTGTTTCATATATATGTATATGTATTGGTGTGTATGTGTTTCTGTGGTTTGTGTGTGTGTATATGTGTGTGTGTGTTTGCGTATAGTTTGTTTTTGTTGTTGAAGGATATAAGTCATATTGTCAGTGCTAAAATTGATGCTACTTTTTTTTTTTACTTTCATGTAAAACTGAATTGTTGGTTTCACTTAAGGTAAAACATCTCTCATAGAGCTCAGAATTCCAGGAATCTTTGAATGGTCAAATTGAGCAGTGAATCCAGTTAGATCTCAGAAAGTAAGTGAGGATTCTTCCAGTGTAGAATAGAATAGAATTCTTTATTGGCCAAGTGTGAAGGAATTTGTCTTGGTGCATACTCTCTCGGTGTACATAAAAGAAAAGATACATTTGTCATGAATCATAAGGTACAACACTTAATGATAGTCATAGGGAACCAATAAGCAATTGGTATCGCAGCCAGTTCTACCATGGAAGTCATTGAAAATAGTGTAGATCATGGGTGTCAAACTCAAGGCCCATAAGCCAGATCTGGCCTGTGGACCTGCCCTGGAAACAACAAAGGATCAGCCTCTGGTACCTTGGCCCTGATCCAGGCTGGTCGGGCGCTGATCTAAAATTTTCTCAGGCTGGAACATGGTCAGCCTTAGATCCACAGGGCTACCCTGGAGTCAGCAAGGAGCTGCCCCTCCCTACTCCCTGGGCATGTGCTGGAGACAATGGATCCCCCCCAGCCCCACTTGGGTTGCCACAGGCACCCCTCGACTCAAGTGATGTCGAGTTGGCCATGCTCACCTCAGCCATGCCCACTCAGTCATGCCCACCTGGCACCTCAAGGTCAACCACAACCCTGATGCGGCCCTCAATGAAATTGAGTTTGACAGCCCTGCTGTAGATGATTACTCCTAAATGGTCTTTCTCTTTCACTAATCCCAAAGTGCTCCCTTGTCTGGGCAACCAAAAAGATACCTAAAATGATGACGGGAGAAGACTATGCGTGAACATGATTAAATGCAGGTATATCTCATGCTTGTGCCAACACCGCAGTGGCACAAACAGCACAGTGATCCTCCTTTGCTGCATTTCTGCATTAGTAGAATCTCCTTTAGTAGCCTTGTTGAGGATAACCTGCAATCTGTTGTGGAAGAATCAGCCAAGAGACCTTTCTACGTGCTTCTGTGACTCATTTGCCAGGTTCTTAGCAACTATAATTACTTACATTTGCTCTGAATTAGATGCTACTTGAGCAATCTAATGAGATAATTAGGGAAACATCTTACAAGGTCATCTGGGATTTCTTTCAACCTATGGAGTCTGAGGATACAGAGAGAATCATCTGCACCACCAAATGTGGATTGGAGCACTTTATACTTGGCTCTTTGGGGTAACTCTGAGTTCAGGCTGGTTCCTTCCCTACTGAAATTTAGGAAACTATTTAACATGGTTTATTCAGGCATTTACAATTAAGGATTTCTGGTGTCCTAATCTCAGTGGCCAGATCTACTTTTATTTATATTTACACTTTGTTGTTGCAATAAGAATGATTAAAAACGCTCTGCTATTCTCTTCCCCATCCATTATTCCCCTAGGTCAGGGGTCAGCAACCTTAAACATTCAAAGAGCCACAAAGGTCCTAACAGGAAGCCTGCTGGGGAAGCCACCCTCCATTCAATTCTGGAGCTGACTGGAAGTCCAGTTCCCCCACCATAGAGTCTCCTCCTAGTGCAGCGTCCTTTTTCCTCTGCCGACTGGAAGTCCGGTTCCCCCACCATAGAGTCTCCTCCTATTCTCTCTACCTGTCCTAACCAAAAGTCCTACCAATTGTGGAGCTGACTGGTGACAGGGAGCCACAGCAGAGGGATGAAAGAGCCACATGTGGCTCCAAAGCCATGGGTTGCTGACCCTTGCCCTAGGTCAGGGGTCAGCAACCTGTGGCTCCGGAGCCGCATGCGGCTCTTTGGGCCCTCTGCTGTGGCTCTCTGTCACTGGTTGGCCCTGCCCCTCCCAGTCATTCCTCGCCTGGCCTGAGAAGGTAGGGCAACGGCGGGGGATGGAGAAATGGCCAGGGCAGAGA
>JANHFM010000251.1:0-11605 GCA_032468115.1 Grayia smithii | reverse complement strand
TTGAAAACAAGGAAAAAAGTATTCCTTGTCAAGTTTGAAGACCTCTGGGTTAGGGCAAGGGTCTTCAAACCTGACAGTTTTAAGACTTGTGGACTTGAAGACCCTTGCCCTAACCCAGAGGTCTTCAAACTTGACAGCTCTAAGACTTGTGGACTTCAAGTCCCAGATTTTTGGGAAATCCATAAGTCTTAAAGCTGTCAGGTTTGAAGATCTCTGGGTTAGAGCAAAGGTCTTTAAACTTGACAGCAGCGCCGCCTGAGGAGCCGCCTGCTGAGCCAGTCCCCCATCGCTGTTGAACTGCCTGAAGAGCTGACGCATATTGGTGCTTACTGTGGGTGCACGGTGGAATACCAGTAAGAGTAGAGATCAGCCCGTAAGTAGGCGATCGGCGAGTAAGTAGGCGATCGGTGCATCCGAAGAGTTTTTTCACGTTTGTGTGTTCCTTTGGTGTCTTTTCCCCACTGTGTCTTTTCCCCACCGCAGTGGTTGCTGCTGCTGGAAGAGGACGAGAATGTATGAGCTAGCATGCCCTGGCTTCTCCCGTTCGTTCGTTCGTTCATTAGCTCTCCCGTTAGCTTGTTTGTTCTTGTTGTTAGCTCATTTGTTGCAGCAGCAGCCGCCACAGCGGGAAAAAGACACTGAAGGAACCCAAGGTTGCCAAACTTATCGGTAACAAGCAAGCCTCTGGGGGAAACGATCAGGTCGTGCCGCCATGGTCACCTTGATGGATCGGGCGCGAGGCGAGCACAAAGGTGGCACGACACTAAAGGAACACACAAACACGAAAAAACTCTTCAGACGCACCAATCACCTCTCCACTCTTATTCCACGGTGCGTCCACAGAAAGCACCAATCTGCATCGGCTCCTCAAGCAGGTGAGCGGCGACAGCAGTGATGGGGGGGCGGCTCGGCAGGCAGGTTCTCAGGTGGTGGTAGGTGAGCGGCGACGGCGGCAATCAGGGGTGGCTCGGCATGTGGCAGCGGCAATGGGGGGCGGCTCAGCAGGCGGATCCTCAGGCAACATTTGGAGTATAAGACACACCCAGATATTCACCCCCTTTTTGGAGTAAAAGGGTGTGTCTTATACTCTGAAAAATACGGTAAACTGAACTTATTTATATACTATATACTAAGACAAGGAGGAAATGGATGGCAATTCCTCTGTATTCACAGTTTAATTTCATCTCGAATTGAAGATTAAACTTCAATTAAATTTGAACAGAAGCAAAGAATTAAGGATAATTTTATATCAGATAACCCTTCAAATAGTATGGTCATCACATAAATTGTTTATATAAAATATAGCAACTGCAACACTTACAGTATTTCTTTATAATATTTCAGCATAGATATACTTTATGTTAGACAATTGAAGAGGATGTTACACTTACAGACAGAAACACTTTGTCAGCTAACATATGAGATATACAGTATAATTTGTTCATGCAACAAATTTTACACATAGCCAAAAAAAACCTGTAGAACCAATTGAGAATCTAGTTGCACTATGACACTTCCTGATCATAAAAAGGTTTCTATTTTAGATCACAGGTCTTAAGACAAAAACAAATCTTTAGCTTGCCTGGGTTGATGAAGGACATCATTGAAAAGCTAAAGGTAAGGAAACTTCTATTTTATGTATTAGCATATGTGGACATTTTGAAAATTTTCAAATTGTCAACTTGAATTATGATTTCAAATTAATTGAACATTGCTAGAGACTTTGAATATTACAAAATTATGTATCGAATGAATGTTATCTTTTAAAACTATATGCAATCCTAAAAATCCCTGTTGTTTTCATAAACCTATCAAGATGAAGTAAACAACAGCTGAAGTAATGAATATGTGAGATACAAATAAAATAAAATAAATCCACTTAGCTATATAAATAATCAGGCACTGGTACCAGTACACAAGCTGAAAATTACTAACAGGTTCAAAATGGAAAATACAGCTTTTTCTTACATGGGTACAATGTAGTACCCATGTAAGGGTGCATACATGAGTACTACTTTCAATATTCCTAAAAATTTGAGGATAGCAGATGAGGTTTTCACTTTTCATACAACACAGTATGAAAATATTTCATTCAGAATGGAAGGTTCTCTTAGGCCAATACACCACCCAGGATTTGTTGTGAGGAAAATAGGAGGAAAGAGTACTAAATACTAAACCATGTATTTTTTATGTTATTTATTTTTTAAAAATGACAGGAAAAAACTAATAAATATTTGAAGATCCATTATGCTGTTTTTCATTTGCTTTACTTCAAAACTATAATATTTGTTCAATTGTTAATATTTCCTTCATAGTTATATAAATTTGTATTTATTCAGCAAATCAAGGAAAGAGTAATCTTGAGTTAGCATTCCTGCAAATATAGCCAGCATATTGTAAGAACCCAACCAATGCACGAATAGTTTCACTATCACTTTCTTTCACCATCTCAGCCAGTGAAAATTACTACCAACATCTAAGTCTATTCAGCCAACCACAAATTACTGTATGTTCACATAACACACTGCAGGATTTGCACAGCAGGCCTTTATAATGTTTTTGATCTGATTTCCAAAAGGTGTTTTGGAGGATGTGAACATAGCTGTTTGCATCTCATTCATTAGCTATTTCTTTTCAAAGGGATATTTCCTGTAGCCTCTGTCTGGAATTGAATCCAAAACAGTGGAGATCCCGATTTTGCTGGCTAAATTCACAGAATATACCAACCGCATACCAGCAAATTTCAATTCAGGCTGTTGTGCAAATCATTTAGATACTGAGTCATGAGAATCCAGAAAACTGCACACAAGCCTATAGTTTTATAAACATGCATATGCAAGCATGTCATATGAACAGGGTCTTTTTCTAAAATCCATTAGAATAAGCTTACAAATACTTATGTGGCCACTAACATTGAGTAAGGATGTCCTCCAGAAAAAATAGAATAAAGCTTTGTAAGACCATTCCTATGGGAAAGGACACGATACTTTTGGAAGCTACTAGAGAAGTTGGCTCCTATACCCTACATAGTGGAATTTCTATTCTAAATTGGAGAAAAGACTGCAGTACAGCAGCTATTTTTGTGATAGCTGCAAATCTTTTTAATTTGAGGATAGTGAGAGAAGGTAACTAATTTCTATTTCTCTTTGTCCTTTAAATAGTCTTGCTGTGCTTCATCATTCAGAGCTTTCTGGCCCCACTTTCAAGTCTAATCATGATAAAGTGGAATGGCAGCACCTAGCAGATCTGGCTGTAACCTCTGCAAGAGTAGAAAGTGGCCATGTTCAAAAACAACACATATTTTACTCTGAGCAGTGGAACACAGGAATGATGAAGGAAGAGTAAACTCTTTCTCTTTCACCCACAAAAGCCAAGGAGGAGGTGAGTCAGTGCAGATGTAAAGCAGCAAATATCTGCAGCCCACCTGCAAGAGCAAGGGAAGCACAGCTTCTCTTTCAACATGATTGACCAGCTTCCTCTTTCAAACCATGCTATCAAACGAATTTGCATCATTTTAAAGCCAAATACCCTCCACTTTTATGATATCATTTTGTCTTAATTATTTTAGAGGAGATAAGATTTATCTTTAGCAAGAGTTATTTACATGAGAGAAAGTAAATTGATAAAAGCAATCCCTAAATCTTCAGAAAGGGAGCTATTTATGAGTAATTGCCCAATGTTTAATATATCCAATTGCTTGTATTTAACAAACTGCAGAGTTTTTTTGGTGATATTAATTAGAAATGCTCAGCACTTTTTGTTGAGCACTAATAGAATAACAGAGTTGGAAGTGACCATGGAGGTCTTCTGGTCCAACCCACTGTTCAAGCAGGAAAATCTATATCATTTCAGACAAATGGATGTCCAGTCTCTTCTTAACATCTTCCAGGAGCACCCATAACTTCTGAAGGCAAGTCGTTCCATTGGTTAATTGTTCTCAATGTTAGGAAATTTCTCCTTAGTTCTAAGTTGCTTCTCTTCTTGGTTTGTTTCCATCCATTGCTTTTTGTCCTGCCTTTAGTGCTTTGGAGAACAGGTTGACCCCCTCTTCTTTCTGGCAGCCCCTTAGATATTGGAACACTGCTATCATGTCACTTCTAGTCCTGAATTGGGTACATGGAACCTCCAGATCTGAGTATTTGTCATACTTAGTTCAGGACAGGGTTGCATTAATCTGTTCAGACCTAGTTTGCAACTTAGCAATTCTTCTGTACTTGTGACTCCCGCTCGAAGATAAGGTGGTGGTTGTGACTAGGAGAGCCTTTGCACAGTTTTGGTTTATACACTAGTTGCAGCCTTTCCTAAATCAGGACTCCCTGCCCTCAGACACTCAAGCCCCAGTCATCTCGTCTAGACTGTTGCAATGCTGTTTACATTGGGCTACATGGAAGCCTCCACTGGTACAAAATGTGGCAGCACAACAAGTCTTTGGAGGCCCCTAGAATGATCCATGTTACACCACTGCTTTGCAAACTGCATTGACTGCTGGTTTGCTTCTGGGTGAAGATCAAGGTGTTGATTATGACGTGGCATAAGGCATGGCATAGGACCAGAATACTTGATGAACTGTCTCATCTTGTTAAAACAACTCTGTCCTACTCGTGCTAGCAGAGGAGGCTTGCTGAAGACCCCATCGGTCAAGGAACTCCAGAGAAGGTACAGAAGAAGAGTCTTCTCTGCTGCAGCACTGGCCTTCTAGAACATCCTGCACCCTGGGGTGAGATTTATACTCTATCCCTCTCCTGTCCTTCTGCAACAGCCTGAAGACCTGGCCCTGCTGGATGACCTGGGGACTCAATAGGAGTGTACATCTTTGGAGGTAGCTACTAATTCACTAACTCCACCTCCCCCGTGCTTCCCCTCTGTCCATCTTTTTAATTTCATATTATTGTACTTCCCTTGTTTATTTCTATAAACCTTTATATAAATACCTTTGCTATTGTTATGTTTATATTTTTAATCTTTTTTCTCATTTTATTGCTGTAAGCTGCCCAGAGTAGGCCCATAGTGAGATGGGCAGCAAATATATTTAACAAATAAATAAATAAAATAAAACTTCCTGGAATTCTTTTACAGCAAACTCAGACCTCAGGCCCATATAAACGACACTAACCGTTTGACTAGTTAAGTTCTCAATTTTGCATAATACTGAGAAGCATGTTTTTGAAGATTAATGCATTCAATTTTTCTAAAGTGCCCTCTGTACAGTACAAACCGGGAATTGTCTAATTCTCAGTGCTCCTTACAATGCAAAACTGTTCTAATCGGTAGTTAAACTTAACCTTTCTCCTATTTTATTCTTAGCTAACGTATTAGAAAGCTATGAATAATAACAATCACAGTCTAATTACAATGGTTGAAAATAGCCATCCTGAGGAATACCGAATTTCATCACTCGTCTTCTACAGTTTCATTTTTACAACTGGCTTAGTTGTAAACATTACAGCTCTCTGGGTCTTCAGCTGTACCACCAAGAAGAAAACAACGATAACTATCTACATGATGAATGTTGCGTTGCTTGACTTGTTGCTTATATTCACCTTGCCTTTTCGAATGCATTATTATGGGAAACGTTCTTGGATCTTTGGAGATGTCTTCTGCCGGATTCTTAGTGCTTTCACTATTTTTTACCCCAGCATTGCAATATGGCTATTAGCTTTTATAAGCATTGATAGATGTCTGGCTGTAGTTCAACCCAAATATGCCAAGGAACTCAAGAATACAAACAAAGCTCTGATGGCTTGCACAGCACTTTGGATCTTAACTCTTGTGACAACTTCTCCACTGCTTTTCTTATATTCTGATCCAGACAAAACTTCAAATTTCACTACCTGCATAAAGATGATGGATATTATCTACCTAAAGGAAGTCAATGTATTAAATTTTTGTCGGTTAATATTTTTTTTCTTGATTCCCATATTTAATATGCTTGGTTGTTATCTAGTCATCATTTATAGTATAATTCGTGGAAGAATTTCCAAGCTGAAACCAAAGGCTAAAGAAAGATCGATCAGAATCATTGTAACACTAATTACCCAAGTGCTTGTATGTTTTGTGCCTTTTCACATTTGTTTTACATTTCTGATGCTGCAAACTGGAGAAGCAAACTACAACCCTTGGGGAGCATTTACCACCTTCCTCATGAATCTCAGCACATGTCTAGATATGATCCTTTACTACCTAGTTTCTAAGCAATTTCAGGCCCGAGTTATCAGTGTTATGCTTTATCGTAATTATCTTCGAAGTGTTCGGAGAAAAAGTATACGATCTGGTAGTGTGCATTCATTAAGTAATATTAACAGTGAGATCATATAAAGTAAGTAAAGCAATACAATACAAATACATTTCAAAACAATACCATATGCATGCATTACGTAAAGCTTAGAATAAAATCAAATTTCCAATAAATGTATTATGTTTAAAAAGGAGTTTTTATTATTCCTCTTTTAAATTGTTTTTTCTTTGAAAAAGAAATTACTCTAGCTTGAAATGCATAATCATTTCTGCCTCTTTAATATTAATATATTCCGTTTTTCTTCATTATTTATTCTAGCATTATTTTTGCTACTGCGGTTTCAACTCCGTAACTTGTATGAGTTGCACAATTTATTAAGAAGAGAAAGTGATACTAAAAAAACCCCACCATTGTTCAAAATCACATGATTTAAATGTTTACTGTATTGGGAGGGAGTGGGAATTCCATATTTCTAAATCAAGCATTTCATCTTTAATAAAATTTAAGTCTAACGTGTGCATCCTTTAAGGCAAAATGAAAACATCTCCAAACTTGCTAATGAATTTTAAATCACTTCTGGGAATCATGCACATGTGCTTTCATTTGTCAAAATAGGTGGCGGCCTCCTCAAAGCTATGGTCAGACTGATTTAATTTGTACATGGGGGGGGGGGCATCAGGAAATTCACTGTTGAAAACCTTATTGAAAAATAAGGAGGAAAAAATCTCAGAAAAAAGCAATAGCAAGCCATTTCTGTATTACTGGCAATAAAATAATATGGAGATGTATTTAACTTGGGGAGATATTATTTTAGTCATAAGTGCCAAGGCCAATGAATATTCAAGTGTTATTGCACACCGCATATGTTACTGTGCATCTGGTTGCTTATAATATAGATTTTGTTATAATTATTATTATTTAACAGTGGAGAGGGGAATGTCTGGGCTAAAGGTACTTTGCATCTGCAGTAATGCTGAACTGAACACCAAAGCTGTTTCTCTTGCCAAGTAATATGAAAAAATAAAGGAAGTGATACTTAATGTAGCACAGCTAAAAGTGAGGCATGGAAGGAAATGCCTAACAATCCATCAAATAAAAACACTTCTTCTGAGTTAAAAAAGTTAAATAATGCTTAACAAGATATTAAATGTAAAGCTGAATTTAGGGTTAGTGTTTCCACCCTAGAACAGAACCTTGCTGGTGAAGCAATAAAAAAACTCATAGAGAAGCCTTTGGTATTGCAAATTCTGATACAATACAGGTGTCACCAGTTTACCATCAAACAGAAAGATTTCCCCTATGTGTTCTCAAATGACTGTCATTATAATAAAGTTATCAGCTGTTTTTTGTCATTCTCAAATACATCCATATCCTCTTTATAATCAGTCCACTTACTGTGAATTTAAAGAAGCTTGTAATATAACACCCATAGGTGATGCCAGATTGGGGAATGTTACTCTAGAGACATGTATGGAGGTAAATAAATATAGCCTTAAACACAGTGCTGAATTTAACTCTTAAACCCCAATGGGAGTTCAGTGGGGTAAGGTGTATGTGTGGAATAAAATAAAATAAAAATATTCTAGAAAATAAAAGGCAATGCACTAAAATGTTTGCAGCCTGGTTGGCAACTCATAGCTGACTTCAAGTTTATCCAGTCATGATTGGATAACAAGAAGAAATTTTGGAGATAGAGAGTTGAATCCAAAGGCATCTGTTAATTGGTAAAACAGTACCTGGAATTAATTATGCCATTTTATCTGTATTTACCCTAAATCTGCTCCAAAGAATCAGATGACCTTCAGAGGAGATCTGAGAGACTGCCCGGTGACCTTACAAATTTGATAAATAAATATGTGGACAGTAAAGCAGAACATCTATCAATGAACATACCACACAGATTCAAATCATTAACAGTATAAATATATTTAACTCATATTTGGGAATGCAGCATTCTGAAGAATTTCATTTCTCTTCTAGATGAGGCCAAAGCTTCTCCAGACCTTACCGTTCTGGGGGCAATTGGCAGTTTCCAGAAATAAAATCTCCAAGCCATATGTTGGTCAGAGCCCCTAA
Source organism: Grayia smithii (assembly GCA_032468115.1). Lineage (NCBI taxonomy): Eukaryota > Metazoa > Chordata > Lepidosauria > Squamata > Grayiidae > Grayia > Grayia smithii. The sequence goes on along the minus strand of JANHFM010000251.1, from coordinate 3,294 downwards.
AGGGCTTGTTGTGTCCAGGAAGTTGAATTATTTCTGATTCAGAAGATTTATCTATGAGAACTGCTAAACCACCTTCAGAGTAGCAAGTTCTGAAATTCTAAAGAGAGAATACAGAGTACTATAGTTCTAAAGAACATTCAATTGCTGAATGGCTGAATTTCACACAACCCAAATTAATAATACTAAACATTTCATTTTTATAAATTACAATAGCCACAGAAATAATATTTAAGATACAAAGAGATATGAATGTGTCTTAACAGTAAACTTACAATCCTGAAGGCAAGCTGCTGATGTTGAGGCCAAAAGAATATTCAATAGCTTCTACCAGGATAAAATCAAACATCACTGATAGCATCCAGGAACCCAGTAAAAATGACTGAAAAAATGAAAATAAAAATTCATAATCACAAACTATTCTTTTATAACAAAAAAAAATATCCATTAAAAATACAATGTTGCATAAGATGATTTCTATTCAGCATGCTCACAGAAAATGGACTGAACCCAAAGAACTACAGTAAATATAAAAATACAATATTTATGTGGAGAAATTAAGATTGCAAAATTAGACTACACAATACCAAACAAAGATTTTGCAGTAATGAATCTGCATAGTTGAATGCTCCGGCTACTGATGAGCATTTCTATTGCAGGAACTCTATCTGGTTTTGCTTAATGGTCAGTCATATTAGGCAACGAGTCTTAATGCTGCATTATCTGTGAACCACAAAAGTCCTACAGGATTTTAGTGGAAGATAGTAATGAGTTAATAAATATCAAGAGAATATAATAGCAACATTAAAGGCATCAACATTTAAATCATGGGTGTCCAAATTTTTGGCTGCATTGAGTGATGAGGAATTGCTTGGATCATATATAAAAATATAATATACTGTAGTTAACATATATAAATCACATATTAATGTTAAAAGTTTATGATCTTGTGGGGCTGCATTACTAGCTGTCCAGGGTCACATTGCTATACTAGGCATCAGTTGAAGCTCTTTGGACTGGCTGTGGCTTCTTCAACTGCAATGGTCATATCGTATACTATTTTGGCAAAAATACCATCAGAAGAGCAGCAGTGGGTTTCATAGTACAAAGAACCATAAAAGCAGTCAGTGATAAGATTATGGCAATAAGTATCAATTGATAGGGACAGAAGCACAGAGGTCATCAGCAAGGCTACTTGCAAGGAAGCAGCCCTGCCTCTCTTCACAAGGAGGGAAGGAGTGTTTGTCGGAAACACCTGTTCATTTTGGATGTGCTTCTTCCCGACATTCCTGGATCCTGTTCCTTGAACTTCAGAATGTTTTTGAACTCTGAACCTTGGACACTTGTGGACTTGGACTTGGCTCTCAGACTTTGCAGTCTTGGAGTGTGTTTTGGTTGCTGGAACTCTGGACCTAGTATATAAATCCAGGAAAACCTGACGGCTCAGGTGGAATTTCACCGTCACCATTGGTGGGTGGTTTGTCACTGTGGTAAGTGAGCAATAAACAGACCTGTCTTGCCGGTGTGACTTGGGTCAGAACACCCAATACCAGAAAGGTGATATGAAAGACTAACCACCAAACCATAGCCTTGATATCACAAATAAGTAAAATTCTCTTGAAGATAATCCAGCAACATTTGAATCCAACCGCCAAGAGGGAACTTCCTGATGTAAAAGCAGGATTTCAGAAAGGAAGACGAACACATGATCATATTGCTAATCTATGTTGGATGGTGAAAAAAGCAAAAGAATACCAAAAAGATCTCTACATGTGCTTCATTAACTACACAAAAGCCTTCAATTGTATTGACCATGACAAGCTCTAGAAATGCCTCAAAGAACTGAGAATATCACCAGACCACATCCTGTTCATTCATTCATTCTACTGTGATCAGGCAGCCAGGAATATGGACACACAAAATGGTCCAGAATTGAAAAAGGCACTTGTGGGAAGGTTGCATCCTGTCACCTAAACTAGTCAACATGTACACAGAAATAGTTATGAGAAATGCACATTTGGAGGAATCTACCATTGGGGTTAAAATCGGTAGTAGGAATATCAATAACCTCAAACTGTTGAGTAGATAATACAATATTGCTTGCGGAAAGCAAGGAGGATGTGGAGTGGCTAATCCTGATAGTCAAAGACGAAAGTGAAAAATTCAGACTGCATCTTAAAATCAAGAAAAGAAAGTCTCAATGGTCCAAGTATGAAACAGAAGCTTACTCGTTCGGGAACCAAACAATAGGGTTTATTTAGGCTAAAGCCTTGGCACGCAATGAGTCCGCAAAAAGTCCTTTGTAGCAAGTCCATGGAAGTCAGTGCTGGTAGCATTTGCCTTCCAGTGCTTTTTAAAGGTGTCTTCCAGCCCCTGGCCACGCCTTCACCCGATAGCCAGGAATAGCTGCTTGCCCAGCCAGAAGGTAGTTTCTTCTCCTTGGCGGTGACTCTAATGCTTTGGCCTCGATCAGCTGTTCAGTGGCAGGACAACAGCTTCCTGGCGCTGCTGATCAGCTGGGCGTTGCCCATTGCCAATCATCTGCACCCCGATCCATCATTCGGCATCCAGAGAACAGCTCTCTGCCAAGCTGCCAATCAGCTGGCCTCTTTGCTCGCTGCAGCAGGCACTCGCCCAACGCTTTCTCACTCCCCAACTTTCCCCCAGGTGTGGCAAACCCCGGAGCAGAGTTTGACAGAAAGATTATGACAACCGCAGAGAACACACAGGTCAGAATGCAGGCCAACAATGATATCATCAAAACAGTACAGAAATTCATCTTCCTGGGCTCTAAAATCAACCAAAATGGTGACTGCAGCCCTGAGATCAGAAGGTACATAGCACTTGGAAGAAGTGCAATATCTGGCATGAATAACATCTGAAAGAGTAAAGACATAACCCTTACAACCAAATGCAGATTAGTTAATGCGATAATTGTTCCAGTTGTTAACTTATGGCTATGAAAAAGGCAGATAGGAGAAGGGTGGGCGCCTTTGAACTGTGATGTTGGAGGTGACTATTATGCAATAGTAATAGCACTTAGACTTATATATTGCTTCACAGTGCTTTGCAGCTCTCTCTAAGCCAGTGGTTCTCAACCTGTGGATCGGGAACCCTTTGGGGGGTCGAACAACCCTTCACAGGGGTCGCCTAAGACCATTGGAAAACACATATTTCTGATGATCTTAGGAACTGAGACACCTCTATCCATCTCCAGGCGGGTCCGCCCACATGCAGATCTGCCCACATACGAGTACCCGGTGTGATGACATCATCACGCCAACCCCATCACATACA